>OU612046.1:28877291-28899462 GCA_914767935.1 Coremacera marginata | reverse complement strand
ATTTCAAGATATTCTTTAATTTTTGTATTCTTTGCATGGGAAGTAGGCGTGGTTTTCATCCGATTTTGCCAAATAGCATATATTATATATCAAAAGCTATGTGCAAAATTTCAAGGCATTTCATTAGCTTTTGTGAATTTTTAAGAGATTTTACTGTTAAAATAATGTCACGTTGTATGGGAGGTAAGCGTGGTCTTCATCCGATTTGGCTCATTCTCCAACTTATTCTCCATTTTCATCTCATTCATTCACTTTCATTCGCCATCATCGCGATAGCTTTAAAATTACGGCTGTAATCGTGATTACAGACGGACATACAGACGGACATTCGGGAATCGACTCAGGAAGTGATGCTGATCAAAAATATATATATACTTTTCTATACATGCCACGCCTCCTTATTGGCGTTCCAAACGTGTTCGAAAAAGTAGTTTCAAAGTCAAAGTTAAGTCAAGTTAAGTTAAGGCATTACTAAAGAAGCTATAACTCAGCAAAAAAAATTAAATTTTTAAATTTGTTTGGAGTATATATTTAAAGGTCTAACTTGTGAAGACTCATATTTTGATTTAAAAAAAAAAGATGATCTCAAAATTTTTATTGAAGCGAAGCTTTTTACTCCTCATTCTCTAATTTGCTTGAGTGAAATTTGAAAAATTTTCGACAGATATTTTTTTTTTAGAAATTTTATGGTTTCTTCATTGCTTGCGTTTATTACAACAAGAAAATTTGATACTTTAATATGAAATATTAAAAATATTTTTTGAGCCCCCGTCGTGATTTGAACTCGTTCCCAATGATTAGGAGTTCTATACGCTATTCACCAGGCCCACCAACCTGTGTTAGAAAGAGTTGTTGATTCAATGTTAAGTATAACAGAATGCCGCAGTGGATCATCACAATCTATCAATAGATAGAGGATATTGGCTTACTACAACTATTAACAAAATTTGATTCTAATTACTTGCAACAAGATGTAACTAGAATCTGTGTGTTTTGTTTTTTGTTGATGTGAATGCGCTAAGGAAAACACCGATGCTGGTGAGATCTTGTAGCAGGTTAGAAGCTAATTTGTGTTAGTTTTGTAGGATAGCCCATACACAATTCTCCATATATTAATAGATTATGCTGCTATGCAGCAACAGAGCTTCTGTTTTACTTAATATTGAATCAACAGCTCAGCGTTATAAAGGCTTTTTGTATTGGTGGATAGTGTAATGAACTCCTAATCAGTGGGTACGGGTTCGATCTCCACGGCAGTTGATATAACTAGGCAGTTCCGGCAGTTCCGCAATAACTATAAATTACTTATTCTACTATATTCAGTACTTTTTAAAGTAAATTTAAGATATTAAAAAAAAAAAATAGTGCCGCGCCCCTCTCAAAGTTTCTTTCTTTTATCAGACCTCGGCTCACGTATTGACAGATTGGATCTCGCTCTATTATCCCGTGATTGCTTATGCCCCTCTTAAAGTTTTGTTTCTTTTATCGGTAAGTTTCGGCAAACGTGTTGGTGGGTTGGGTGTTGCTTCATCCTCCCATGATTGCCACGACCGTCGCAAAGTTTTGTTTCTTTTCTCGCTAGGTTTCGGCTGCGACGTGTTGGCAGGTTAGGTCTTGCTCCATCCACCCATGATTGCCAAGCCCCTCTCAAAGTTTTCTTTCTTTTATCGCTAGGTTTTGGCTCACGTGTTTGCAGGTTGGGTCTTTATCCATCCTCCCATTAAGTTCTTCTCAGGCAACTTTGGGGTCAAAAAGGGTTAACGTAACTTCAAAAAATGTTCATTTTGTGGGGGCACCTCAGAAGGGGGGGCGGCGAAAAAGGGGTCGCCCTTTTGTGGATTAGAGGGTTAACGTGTTTTGTCGAGAAATATACAAGGCATATGGAATCATTTCCAATATAATAAAGGAAAACGGTAGTAATTTCGCAAACATTTAACAAAAATAATTCCAAGCTCTCCTAGAGTAACCCTTATAGGGGTCAAATGTATCGCCAGGCCCTACTAGTTTTTCGCCCCCCAACATTTTTTTTCCAACATAATCCAACCTTAATCTGTGACCCTACTACAAAATGTAAAATTTTTAAAAAAATCGCTGTTAATGTCCCGGGATAACCCCTAGATGGGTTAAATGTACCATCAGCTCCTAATAAGTTTTCTTCTTTAACATTTTTTTTTAATACAACCTTGGCGTACACAATCTGGCACCCTTGCGGCGGTCCCCCTACAAAACACTTGAAAAGTGAAAAAAATGTCGAAAATAATTCATTTTTTCCCCTGGGGTAACCTCTCGAGGGGTCAAATGTATCAGCTGGTCCGAGTATTTTCCCCCCCCCCCCCCTACATTTCTTCCGAATATACCCGGCTCCCAGAACTTATACCCGAAGAACTTACGCCAAAAAAAAGGCAAAAAAGCTTAAAATTTTTTATTCAAAATCGGGAATTCATTCCTAGGAACAAATTATTCGAAATTTCTGGCGATTATGTAATAAATTTTCGGGTATATTTTGAAAATATTTGACAAGGTAGAAAGGCCCAAAAAATAAGCTTCGAATTAAGGCCCGAAAAAAATTTGGGCATTTTCGCTAAATTAAATTATGGAAAAAACGCCCAGACCGGACATAATGTCCATGGATCACGGAAATTATGCCCGAAAAATTTGGAAATATAGCCAGAAAAACTCCTGAAAATTTCGGTCGTATTCTCCATTTTCTTTCGGTATTTTTTTCTAAACCATTTGGGAGTAAGTTCCTTCTTTCGGGCTTAATTGCCATTGCAAATTCTGGCGTTTTTTCCAAAATTCAATGCTTCAAACAATTTCGGGCTTTTTTGCGATTTTTTTTTGGGCGTTAGTTCTTTGGGCGTAAGTTCTGGGAGCCAAAAATAACTACCTCCTATCTAACAACCTTCTGTGAATTTTCCTAAAATATGCAAAATTTTTTAAAAAATCGTTCTAAATGTCCCGGGATAAAATGTATCATCAGTTCTTAATAATTGTACATCCTCAACATTTTTTTGTACACACCTGCCTCCTATCTGCCACCACCCTCCTGGGGTCCCCCTACAAAAATCACTAAAAATAAAAAGAAATTTTGAAAATAACCCATAGTTCCAACGTCGTAACCCTTAGAGGGGTCAACTGTATTACTCAACACTTCTTTTCCCAATATTCTTCCCAATATACCCACCTCCTATCTTCTGCGGGTCCCCCATTCCTACAAAAAAATCTATTTAAAAAAAAAGACGATGAAGTGCCAAAGATGCGATTTTGGGTTTTATGAGCTTTTTATTGTGCTCTTTATTGTCAAATATAAAATCAACCATTCACCAAAAAGCGCAAAATGCTTAGAAACAGCCCTTTCATAACAATCCGTCTTTAATCACAAGCACACCAAATGATGTGGATCAAAATGGTCTGCACTTTTTCGAGCTTAGCAACGACCTGAAATGATATCATAAATGTCGTTATCTCTCAAGACAAACATTTTTGTTGCTCTCTCTGTAGTCAAGATTTCAAGATATTCTTTAATTTTTGTATTCTTTGCATGGGAAGTAGGCGTGGTTTTCATCCGATTTTGCCAAATAGCATATATTATATATCAAAAGCTATGTGCAAAATTTCAAGGCATTTCATTAGCTTTTGTGAATTTTTAAGAGATTTTACTGTTAAAATAATGTCACGTTGTATGGGAGGTAAGCGTGGTCTTCATCCGATTTGGCTCATTCTCCAACTTATTCTCCATTTTCATCTCATTCATTCACTTCATTCGCCATCATCGCGATAGCTTTAAAATTACGGCTGTAATCGTGATTACAGACGGACATACAGACGGACATTCGGGAATCGACTCAGGAAGTGATGCTGATCAAAAATATATATATACTTTTCTATACATGCCACGCCTCCTTATTGGCGTTCCAAACGTGTTCGAAAAAGTAGTTTCAAAGTCAAAGTTAAGTCAAGTTAAGTTAAGGCATTACTAAAGAAGCTATAACTCAGCAAAAAAAATTAAATTTTTAAAATTTGTTTGGAGTATATATTTAAAGGTCTAACTTGTGAAGACTCATATTTTGATTTAAAAAAAAAAGATGATCTCAAAATTTTTATTGAAGCGAAGCTTTTTACTCCTCATTCTCTAATTTGCTTGAGTGAAATTTGAAAAATTTTCGACAGATATTTTTTTTTTAGAAATTTTATGGTTTCTTCATTGCTTGCGTTTATTACAACAAGAAAATTTGATACTTTAATATGAAATATTAAAAATATTTTTTGAGCCCCCGTCGTGATTTGAACTCGTTCCCAATGATTAGGAGTTCTATACGCTATTCACCAGGCCACCAACCTGTGTTAGAAAGAGTTGTTGATTCAATGTTAAGTATAACAGAATGCCGCAGTGGATCATCACAATCTATCAATAGATAGAGGATATTGGCTTACTACAACTATTAACAAAAATTTGATTCTAATTTACTTGCAACAAGATGTAACTAGAATCTGTGTGTTTTGTTTTTTGTTGATGTGAATGCGCTAAGGAAAACACCGATGCTGGTGAGATCTTGTAGCAGGTAGAAGCTAATTTGTGTTAGTTTTGTAGGATAGCCCATACACAATTCTCCATATATTAATAGATTATGCTGCTATGCAGCAACAGAGCTTCTGTTTTACTTAATATTGAATCAACAGCTCAGCGTTATAAAGGCTTTTTGTATTGGTGGATAGTGTAATGAACTCCTAATCAGTGGGTACGGGTTCGATCTCCACGGCAGTTGATATAACTAGGCAGTTCCGGCAGTTCCGCAATAACTATAAATTACTTATTCTACTATATTCAGTACTTTTTAAAGTAAATTTAAGATATTAAAAAAAAAAAATAGTGCCGCGCCCCTCTCAAAGTTTCTTTCTTTTATCAGACCTCGGCTCACGTATTGACAGATTGGATCTCGCTCTATTATCCCGTGATTGCTATGCCCCTCTTAAAGTTTTGTTTCTTTTATCGGTAAGTTTCGGCAAACGTGTTGGTGGGTTGGGTGTTGCTTCATCCTCCCATGATTGCCACGACCGTCGCAAAGTTTTGTTTCTTTTCTCGCTAGGTTTCGGCTGCGACGTGTTGGCAGGTTAGGTCTTGCTCCATCCACCCATGATTGCCAAGCCCCTCTCAAAGTTTCTTTCTTTTATCGCTAGGTTTTGGCTCACGTGTTTGCAGGTTGGGTCTTTATCCATCCTCCCATTAAGTTCTTCTCAGGCAACTTTGGGGTCAAAAGGGTTAACGTAACTTTCAAAAAATGTTCATTTTGTGGGGGCACTCAGAAGGGGGGGCGGCGAAAAGGGGTCGCCCTTTTGTGGATTAGAGGGTTAACGTGTTTTGTCGAGAAATATACAAGGCATATGGAATCATTTCCAATATAATAAAGGAAAACGGTAGTAATTTCGCAAACATTTAACAAAAATAATTCCAAGCTCTCCTAGAGTAACCCTTATAGGGGTCAAATGTATCGCCAGGCCCTACTAGTTTTTCGCCCCCAACATTTTTTTCCAACATAATCCAACCTTAATCTGTGACCCTACTACAAAATGTAAAATTTTTAAAAAAATCGCTGTTAATGTCCCGGGATAACCCCTAGATGGGTTAAATGTACCATCAGCTCCTAATAAGTTTTCTTCTTTAACATTTTTTTTTAATACAACCTGGCGTACACAATCTGGCACCCTTGCGGCGGTCCCCCTACAAAACACTTGAAAAGTGAAAAAAATGTCGAAAATAATTCATTTTTCCCCTGGGGTAACCTCTCGAGGGGTCAAATGTATCAGCTGGTCCGAGTATTTTCCCCCCCCCCCCCCTACATTTCTTCCGAATATACCCGGCTCCCAGAACTTATACCCGAAGAACTTACGCCAAAAAAAAGGCAAAAAAGCTTAAAATTTTTTATTCAAAATCGGGAATTCATTCCTAGGAACAAATTATTCGAAATTTCTGGCGATTATGTAATAAATTTCGGGTATATTTTGAAAATATTTGACAAGGTAGAAAGGCCCAAAAAATAAGCTTCGAATTAAGGCCCGAAAAAAATTTGGGCATTTTCGCTAAATTAAATTATGGAAAAAACGCCCAGACCGGACATAATGTCCATGGATCACGGAAATTATGCCCGAAAAATTTGGAAATATAGCCAGAAAAACTCCTGAAAATTTCGGTCGTATTCTCCATTTTCTTTCGGTATTTTTTCTAAACCATTTGGGAGTAAGTTCCTTCTTTCGGGCTTAATTGCCATTGCAAATTCTGGCGTTTTTTCCAAAATTCAATGCTTCAACAATTTCGGGCTTTTTTGCGATTTTTTTTTTGGGCGTTAGTTCTTTGGGCGTAAGTTCTGGGAGCCAATATAACTACCTCCTATCTAACAACCTTCTGTGAATTTTCCTAAAATATGCAAAATTTATTAAAAATTCGTTCTAAATGTCCCGGGATAAAATGTATCATCAGTTCTTAATAATTGTACATCCTCAACATTTTTTTGTACACACCTGCCTCCTATCTGCCACCACCCTCCTGGGGTCCCCCTACAAAAATCACTAAAAATAAAAAGAAATTTTGAAAATAACCCATAGTTCCAACGTCGTAACCCTTAGAGGGGTCAACTGTATTACTCAACACTTCTTTTCCCAATATTCTTCCCAATATACCCACCTCCTATCTTCTGCGGGTCCCCCATTCCTACAAAAAAATCTATTTAAAAAAAAAGACGATGAAGTGCCAAAGATGCGATTTTGGGTTTTATGAGCTTTTTATTGTGCTCTTTATTGTCAAATATAAAATCAACCATTCACCAAAAAGCGCAAGAAACAGCCCTTTCATAACAATCCGTCTTTAATCACAAGCACACCAAATGATGTGGATCAAAATGGTCTGCACTTTTTCGAGCTTAGCAACGACCTGAAATGATATCATAAATGTCGTTATCTCTCAAGACAAACATTTTTGTTGCTCTCTCTGTAGTCAATGAGCCGCATAGGAAGAGTCAACTCTTAAGCAGGCGAAAATGAAACTAAGTTAAGCTCAGTTTTCAACTTGAATTGCTTAATAAGTGAATCCTTTGGGTTGAAATGGGGTCATTAAAGGAGAATTAAGGGTTGGACAACCTAAAGTTCGGTAGCTACCACAATTAATGTTTAAACAAACACTCTTATTAAAACAACATCAAGAAAAAAAAATACAAAATTTAAATAGGAAGCCCATAAAAAGGACATCACTTCATCACTTTCAATACCCTTCATAGAACTTAATAAAACCATTTGTTTAATTTTAAAAACCTTTTTTAGTGTGTTGCGTGTGGGTAAGATTATAAATAAAATTATAAACGAGGAGAGTAGCTCGACGACGAAAATCATTAATTAACGTATCCCCTTCATTAACATCAGTCAGTAAGACAGACGACCTTAATGTTCTTCTACTTGAAAATATTTTCCATATGTTGTGTGCATATATAGAACTTAAATTAATGTTGATGGGCTTCTTTTAAATTTACAACATTAACGAACAACATTAGCACTAATAGATGGCAACACCACACAACAGCAGCAACAACAACAACAACAACAGTAACTTTTTCTAGATGCACAACCCAAAACCGCAGGATAATGAATATCAAAATGTACAGCATACGAATTTGATAATGATTCATGCACACAGGATGTTCAAAACACAGACAGAAACATACATACATGCGGCAGCCAAATTCTAATACAGTCATGTAGCTGGTAATATGTACAACTACTTCTACACCTACTCTTATTACTACTATACAGGCTCACTTGACTGCTTGTAGTAGTAGTTTGCGGCAGTGGAACACATCCGTGAACACTTCCGTAGAGCAAATAACAAAAACAAAAAAAAGAGAGGAAGAAGAGAGCAACAACATACGCTTGAGTGGCAGCCCTAAAGGGGCAACTTTCGCACACATTGGCTACTGCTAAGCTTCTTGTTGTTGTTTTTTGTTTTTGTTTTTCTGCTTATATAATACGCACACATATCCTGGCGGCGGCGGCGGCAGTATTCTTTGTTTGTATATTTATTTCGTCGCATTGTTTCTGGGGTAAATTAAAACTATCTACGTATATTGTGTTGTTGTTGCCAAATATTATTGCATTATGACAATTTTTTTTTTAGTTTTTTTTATTTTATTTTCTCTACTCTTCTACCCTTTACTATCCTCTTATTTGTTTTGCTCTATTGCTGGTCTTTTTTGAGGATATCCTTTGGCATAATATGCTTCATAATTATAAAATCCTTGGGCGATTTAGGTGCCATTGTGCTATTTTTGTTTTCGTTAAAATTTGTTCTTGTGATGATGATTTTTGCCACTGCTTCGTTTTTATTGCTATGAGTTGAGAGAAAGAGAGAGAGAGATAGAGAGTGATGATAACGAATATGTAACAATGTGTCATAATTTTTCTGTATTTGACACATTTTGTTGTTAGGGCAAATAGCATAACAACATCACTTAAGGCCACATTGTACGGTGGGATTTTTTCCTAATCAACTTAATTATTGTGTTGGGTTGCAAAAGGTAGGTTATTCCTTGGCAATTATAGAAAGAAACACCATCATGAGATAAAGTTTCAATTTGCACAGTTGAATTTAAGAACTTTTTATCAATTTAGACAGTGTTTTGTAAATTTATACCATTTTCGACCAGTTGTGAAAATACTTGGAACTTCTTCTTGCCATGCTTTCGTCAAATTCGGAAACTATTTTTTATGAGCTTTAACGCATAACACTTTTCGACCAGTTATTAACGCTGTGTGATATCCTTGTTAAAATAAATGACATTATTTGTTCAACAATCTGATTCAATAGAGTAATTTCATTAACCTTCGACCAGTTTTAAGAATTTCGACCAGTTTCGACCAGTCACGAAACCGACCAGTTTTTGACTGAAAAGCACGGAACATAATTAAGCTAATTATAGTATAATTTTGAAGCATTGATATACATTTTTAAGCAATAAAAATTTTCGACCAAACCTTAAATCACGGCGTAGAAGCTATTTTACCATAAAATATGAATGTTTTTTTAAATATTTTGTGTCGCATATTTTAAAATATGCTCTAATTTTTCATATTCGACCAGTTGAAATAAACAGCAAGGTAGAATTTCTATTAGTCTACGAAATAGTCCTTGACTACACCGATTATATAATTTGTTTGTTGCAACTTATATGTGTTGCTATAACTTTATATAACGTTATATAAGTCATATTTGCATTTTTAAACAAAAAATTAATGCTTCATTCGTAAAAAGTTTAGTGTTACACAGTTAAGACGATTTTGAGAATAATTATTTAAAACAAAAGAAAAAAAATAAAGCTTGACCTTAGCTGTGTGTAATATGATCTTTGAAAAGACTAGTTTTAATAAAATTTGAACTGTTTCGACCAGTTAAAGTTAATACAGGCTTGTATAAATTGAACATGTAATTTTCTAAAAATGTTCTACTTAAATCGTGAAAAATGAAACTAGTATAAATATAAACCATATTTAAAAATATGTATTTTTAAGTATGTATACTTAAAAAGAAAGTAAAATCAAGCTTAATGTGTTTTTAAAGAAATTAGTACAGTTTATAAAAATTAAGACCAGTTTCGACCAGTTGTAGAATTGCGTAGTTTTGGATAAATTATCTTTATAAAGGGTTTAATTGTTTTTTTTTTAATAAAAATGCACTAGTTTCATAAAGAATGGTATAAATATACCAGATAAATATCTATATACTCAATCTTTATGTACTTAAAATAAACTTAAATTAAATTTAGTATGGTTTCAAAGCAATTAGACATGCTTATAAAAATTTAGACCAGTTTCGACCAGTTGTAGAATTGCGTATTTTTGGATAAATTATCTATGTAAAAGGGTGTTATTGTTTTTTTTTTTGAATAAAAACGCACTAGTTTCAGAAATAATGGTATATTCAGTGATTTTTTTGGCTTCTGGCTTTATGTTAAAAATTGTACTACTATGTTATAAGTTAATGTAATAAGTTATTGAACAAAGAAATCATTTTCATAATCTGAATCTATATTTTTAATTATATACCAAAACACAACAACTTTCCGAAGATAATCAACTGTGCTATAATAAAGCCACCTACCTACACACTTCCTTGATAATAATATTAAAGCGCTTAAATTACGTCCATTTCATGCTACGCTCACTGATATTAATGACATTAATAATGGTGGCAGAAAAAACAATGCTTTCTTAAATTAACATTGAGCAACATTAGCAGCAGCATCTTCTTGCAGCTCATTCCCTCAACTCAAAGTAAAAAAAATAAGTACAACGTTAAATTAACATAAAGCTCGCAGCACAATTTCAAGACAACACCAACTTAGTTCGATGCCCTCTAGGCACAGTTTTGCTGAGCTCATTTCATTTGCTGCTTTTGTTTCTTTGCTAGCTTCGCGTGGTTGGTGGTGCTTCGTTGTCAACGTCGTCATCGTTGTGGAAGTCGTCGAAACACTTGTTAAGCAAACTCATAACAATCTTGCAGCTAATTTGTAATAACTGCAATAAAACTTGAGCTTCACCTGGAAAAAAAAAATGAAAGCAAGAAATTACACAAAATACGTAGAAAACTCAAATGAAACAACAACTTCGAAGAACAACAACAGTAAGCAGCAACACCAGGCTTAACCCCAGCTCACCTCAGTTTGCTCCCTTTTTGCTCCCTGGGGGTACACTTCTCACTTTCTGCAATATTAATTGCTGTCATGCACTTGTAAGTCGCTAAGTGAGCCATGAAATTATGTAGCAGACAAAAAACAAAAAAAAAAAAACAAACAGAAAGACACATACCGTTTTATAACACTTTGCCAGCATTTTGTTACTTGGGGAATTTGTAAGCGTCTAACACTCCGAGGCGCCCACAACTTCATGCCGTTTAATATTTTCTCAGCTGTAGACTAGTCGTAGTTGCTGTCTAAGTTGTTGTCTTAGTTGTTGTTGTTATTGTTGTCAGATCTGCCAACGCATGGCCAATAACTGTTGGACTGCTACAAGAAGTTGCCGTTGCTGCTGCTGGTTGTTGGCTAAAGTTTAAGCTTGCTGCTTATCTGTTGACTTGTCACTTTGTTGTATTTGTTACTAAGTTGTTGCATTGTAGCTTCTGCATATCTGTTGGCATTGTTTTGTTATTTTTTTGTATTATTCTGTTTGTTTCTTTGTTTGTTTTTGTATTTGCCACAAAACGCCCAAAAGCAGTTGTTGTCCGCACTTCCATCAAAAAGCTTCTCTACATCTTTTGTTTTACGATTTGTTGGATGGATTCATTCTTTTTGTTTTTAAAATTCTTGAGCCGTTAAATCCTCTTATTTTGCTGTAAATTTTTCCAAAATATGCGCTGTGGAACTTTTGTGCAAAAACTTCAAGCCGAACAAATAAAGACAATGATACTAAAGTTCAGCAGACTTACACATAAATGCAGTTCCATTTTACAAGATACTTTGAAAGATTTTTTTTTAAATTATTTGCGTTATTAAGTACTTGAGCTGCCATGACAATTGTTGTGAGCAGATGCTTAAAGCGATGTGTTTACTTTCTAGCTTGGAAGAAATATAATTTTCAGTAGCTCTTATCTCGCAGTTAACAGCTTCTTAAAGCTATAAGTAATGAGCTTTTTATAATATCCTTTAGGCATTCCTAAAACTTTTTATAAAAATTACAGCCCTCATACTTCATTTTTATATCTGAATCATTTTAATGTTCGAAACATTTGAGCTCATACGAATACTTTTGTTTAGATTAGATAATGTAATCTAGAGCTTAGTCAAAGTTTATTCGAAGAAAAGACAATAAAACGACGTATATCCTTTTCTAAAAAGTCAGAACAATAAAATCAAACTTTAAAGCATAAATATTGGCCAATAAATTGAAAAGGTTTTTAAGAATAAATAAATAAAGCCCTGAAGTAGTTGTCATATTTTGAGCACTTTCAATATTTTATTAATTCCGACCAGTTGTAAAATGTAATTTAAATATTTCGATGCTTATTCGTCATCCATTTTATTAATTAGAAATCGAATTTCTACCATTTTCTACATGTTTATAATTTTCGACCAGTTGTTAATTCTGGTAAAGTTTAATTTTTCCAATTTTTTTTCAATGACGTCACCAAATTCTTCCAATTTCGAGCAGATTTTAATTTTCGACCAGTTTTAAAATTTCGATTCGATGGGTGAATCTTGTAATTTTATAAAAGTGGATAAACATTTTTATAAAGTTAAAAATAATATCAACATTTTTTTAAATAGTAAATATTTTTATGTGTGCTATATACAAACACAAAATTTCGACCAATTTTATATATGATATTGATATACACTTTTTATACATAGGAATAAAATCTTAGTTTCCGTAAATGTGCTGCAGTTATTTTTAATATTTTGAAGTAAAAAATACAAAATTCGACCAGTTGTAATATAATTTTATTTTGTACATATATGAAAAAAAAAACAAAAGACTGAATACAGGTGGATATAATGTTTTTATAAAGTTTAAAACAAAATCAAATATTTTTTAAATAAAAAAGAATTTTATGTGCGCCATTTACAACAACCAAATTTCGATCAAATTTTGCATACACATATTAAAATTGATATTGATATACAATTTTGATACATTGGGCTAAAATCTCAGTTTCTGCAAATGTGTAAATATTTTGAAGTAGTTATTTTTAATATTTTGACAAATTTCGACAAATTTGTAATATCATTTTATTTTATAATATATTTGAAAAAAAAAATCTGACTTCAAGCATGCGAGTGTCTTTTAGATGAGTTTCTTTGAAAATTTCGACCATTTGTTACATCTTAGATCTATTTCGGCTTTTTACATTTTTTACCACAATTATTAATTTCAACAAGTTTTTTAAAATTATACCAATTACGACTTGTAAAATTTAATTTTTTTACCATGCATATATTATTAGTAGTATTTTTAGTTACACTTATTAATTTAGACTAGTTTTTAAACAATGAGCAATCCAAATCAGTTGTAAGATTTGATAATTTTGGACATGCACAAATTTGGGGTGACATTATTAACACTTATCAATTTCGACCCGTTTTTAAAATTCATAAATTTTCGACCAGTTGTCAAATACCATCCGTTTGATAATGCATACATTTTGGTCAAAATTTGTAAGTAGAATTATCAATTTCGACCAGTTTATAAAGTTAGACCAATTTCGATCGGTTGCAATATTTCACAATTTTTATTGAACATAAATTTTGTGTAGCACTTTCAATCACAATTATCAATTTAGGCCAGTTTTTAGACGTAAATAATTTTCGACCATTTGTTAAATGCCATTATTTTGACCATACATAAGGTTTCGGATACCAATTTCGGTCAACTTTTTATGTTTAAGTGCAACTATCCATTTCGACTAGTTCTTAAAATTATACCAATTTCGACCAGTCGTAAAATTTCAAAGCTTTGATCATGCAGAAATAATTGCAAGAGTAATTATGAATTTGCATGTGTTTTAGGCATACAATTTTTAGGCACAATTATCAGTTTCCGCCAGTTTTTACATATTGAAATCTTCAGACGAGTTGTAAAATTTCATAGTTTTGACCGTGCATAAATTTTGGGCAAAATTTTTTACCAAAATTATTAATTTCGACAATTTTTTTTGAAAATTATACCAATTACGACTTGTAAAATTTAATTGTTGTGCCATGCATATATTTTTAGTAGCATTTTTAGTTACAATTATTAATTTAGTCTAGTTTTTAAACATTGACCAATTCAAATCAGTTTAAAATTTGATAATTTTGGACATGCACAAATTTGGGGTAACATTCTTAACACACTTATCAATTTCGACCAGTTTTGTCAACTACCATTCGTTTGATAATGCATACATTTTAATTAAAATTTGTAAGTAGAACTATAAATTTCGACCAGTTTATAAATTTAGACCAATTTCGACCAGTTGCAATATTTCACAATTATTATTAACATACATTTTCTGTAGCACTTTCAAATACAATTATCAATTTAGACCTGTTTCTAAACCTGAACAACTTTCGACCAGTTGTTAAATGTCATCATTTTGACCATGCATAAGGTTTCGGATATCAGTTTCGGGTGACTTTTTATGTTTAAGTGCAACTATCTATTTCGACTAGTTTTTAAACTTACACCAATTTCGACTAGTCGTAAAATTTCAAAGCTTTGATCATGCAGATATAATTGCAAGAGTAATTTTGAACTTTAAAACAATTTCGATGTTTTAAAATTGCATTCTTATGAATATACAATTTTTAGTCAAGTTCGATGTTTTGAAATTGCATTCTTATGTACATAATATTTTTAACAAACAACGCGAAATAATAATTTAATAAGCTAAATTTTATCAACTTAGACCAGTTTATACAAGTAGCATAAACTTAAATCATTAATAATTTAATAACTAAACTTAAACTGTCTGTTTTTTGGTACAGCCAAAAATCAAGAAATGCTAAATGAGTTCATAAATCTTCTTGAGCACACGAAGCAACACATTTGTTTGAAGCATCATAAATTACATGAAATAAAAGCGGAATTGCAAAAAATGGTGCAACATTTCTTCAAAACTTTTTCTCAAAATTGAGGCGGTTGTTCGTACAACTTTTGTTGAAAGTTTTTGTTTCTTAAGTTTCTAAGGTTTCATACATTGAGTATTTGAAATTAAATTGCACACTCACACTAAGATCTGGAAACTTTGTTCCGTTTCGCATCTTTTTGTTATTTTTATTGTTTGGCTGCCCCGCTGATAAATGTCAAACTTTACGCTTCCGCTAGCTTGCTTGTTTGCGCACTTCCGGCGTTCCTTCCTCGTTGCTGTTGTTGTTGATGTTGCCTAGTGAAACAAGTTATAAGTAAAAATAAAAAATGAATTAAATATAAAAGAAATTCTCTCTTCTTTGAACTTTTTTTCTTTTTTATCAAAACCAGCAATATTTTTGGGGCATGATGAGGACAAATTAAATAAAAAAAGAAAAATAAAAAAGACACGGAAGAGTCCAGCTCATATTGAAACATGCAGAAAATCTAAGGCTTTCGTTGACTGTCAATGATTTATTTACTTAAAGTACAATAAAGCCCGTAAACAACAACCTTTACCTGAACAATACTGCCCCAGTGTCCTGTAGTCGAGCGTCCACGATTATGGAAACCTACAGAGTAGCCGCCAGTCAGTGAGAAAAACAAGCTTTAAACTTTTCCGTTGAAGAAGATTTTTTGCCATTATTTCTTTTTTTTTTTGTTTTGTTTTTTGTTTGTACCACCTAAATAACTTACATTAAGGCACACACCGCTGTGAATGAGTTCTTTTTTGTTTTGTTAACTTGTTGTTATTTGCTTTTGTATACTTCTTTATTCGTTTATACCTTTTTACTTTGTTAATAACAGCAATTAAGCTAAATTGGTTTTTGAGTGGCATTTACAGAATCTTTCAAGGATATTCCAGCATATGAACTGCTGTGGGTGCAGAAACAAGAAAACAACATGAATTATTGTTATTAAAATGTGTCTTAGTTCTTCGGTTTTCTTGTCTCTATTATCGCCGAAGGTAAGAAAAACTTTTTTATTTATTACTTGTTTAGATATTTTGTGGTTTAATGCATTTCATAAACTTAAATCATTGCATTTTAATGATGCTTATCTTGTTGACTAAAGCAAAAACAAGATGGTAGTCAACGTTGATGAACTCATACATGTTAAGGTTAATTTTTGTATAAAAAAGATAAAATAAGAAAAGAAAACATTGCCAGAACAAGTGAAGCAATCGCTGTACTCATACTTTAGATAAATTATAAATTATTTATAAAATAAATGAGCAACACAAGACAGATGTTTGTAAATATAAAATAGGTATATATTACATTATGGCAGGATACAAATGTATAAAAACAGCCTTGTCTGTATGCGCCTGAACTCCTCCTACACCGATTGTCTGACTTCAACCAAATTTTGCACATATTTTCTTTGATATAAAGAGCAGTGCCTAGTATAGAAAAGTGCTCGGAATTAGACAAGGGGACTTGACAATTTAATTTTAATACTTTATCTCAATAAATATCTACAGCCTGCCATTGATATTCGTCATTGGGGTTGGTAGGGTCTGTTCCAAGCACTATGCCAAAAAGGTGGGTAGAACTAGACAAGGGGCGTGGATAACTATAACTTTTAGTTTATAATTCGATTTTGCTCTTAAAGCTGAAAAGCTTAAGGTGGAAAAATGAAAAGTTCATAGTCTAGAAAAGTAAACAGGTTTATACAAGCAGCAGTGAAAATACCTTATATATTAAGTAAATATCATTGTATATGTATTTTTGTATGTTCTCGAATGCTTCCTGAGGCGTTATTGTGGTCTCAAAAGTGGCCATAACGTCTGAAAATAGGCTTGCTTTTTTCGATCCTTACTGCATTTTAAGATTTTTCAAACCTTAACTTAAAATTCTATCAATAAGCTTGCGAAGAAAAACAAAAAAAAAAAAAAATCGACTGCATACTTGTAGGCTTTTCCTTTTTCCACATTGCATTATTGAATCAGTTCTTACGAGGGCCGTCTGATAATTCAGTGAAAAATTAAACAAGAAATATTTTTTGCGTATCCCATCCAAAAATACATTTTCGGAAGGTCCTCAAAATAGGCCTCTGTTTCGGTGATGATCTCCTCTCTAGTGGTGAATCTCTTTACGCCGAGCCATTTCTTCTGGAAAAATCTGGAGAATATGCTGGATGAGGATGCAATTTGTACTTCAATTAATGGAATTTTGCCATGGGAGCAGGGCATGTGTGAGAGCACTTTTTTCCTCGCCAAATGGGGACGTTTCTCTTTCAAAGCGTCGTTGGAACGGTCCAATTCGGCTGCATAGTATTCGCCATTGATCGTTCTTTTCGGTGGAAGGTAATCGATGTAGATTATACCACGTTCATCCCAAAATATTGTAGCCATAACCTTTCCGGCCGATAGCAACGTCTTCGTCTTCTTCGGAGCACTTTCGGTTGGTGAAGTCCACTGTTTCGACTGCTACTGTACCTCTGGTATTTAGTGATGGCTGTATGTTTCGTCCACATTTACTAATCGACGGAAAAAATCCTTCTAATCTGTGTTCAACATCGCCAAACATGCCTTTGAATCAGTCACACGATCGCGTTTGTGGTCGAGAGTGAGTAAACGCGGCACCCATCTTGCGAATAATTTTTTCATATCCAAATGATTTCGCAAAATGTTCCAAAAAATGTTCAAAATTCACTGAATTATCAAACGTCCTTCGTAAGAATAATAATTGAACTCATGGTCAAGTGCTTTTATGAAGAGCTTTGACACTAGCTGTTTTAATTTGAAAATTTAAATTATGAATTTAAGATAACACCCAAAAATATGCATTAAAAATGTTCTTAAATTTATTTCATAATTAATCACAAAAGAACATAGAACTATCTAGCGGGCACCTTCTTAAAATTTTAATATTCCTTAAATATTAGGCTTAAGTGGGGCGATGTGTAACACGTTTTTATTTGCTTCAACAAAAGTGTTTAGAAATTGAATTTTTGATTGGTTTAAAGGCCTATTCCTTGCAGAAGAACCAATTTGAAGTGAGTGTTTGATTGTCTTTTCCATATTTTTTTTTATTTTTTTTTTGCTCCTGCGACTGCAAATGTTTTTGTGGCGTTTTTAGAACACAGCTTTTTACTGACTTCCTACCACGATTGGATTCTGTTCTGGGCTGAATAGTATGAACTGGGCCGATCACTTTTAATGCTGTTGATGTGATTGCATTTCAGAGTTTGACGTTGTTCATGGCAATGCATAGCAATTGTAATGTGTTACACATTACCCCACCGTGAGTGTTACACATCACCTTAATGCCACTTTTTTCTCATTGAAGGTATTTTACTACAACGTAAAAAAATGCAAAATCTTTTGTTATATTTAAAGATATAAAACTACTCCTCATTTTACATCTACTCACTTTTAAAATCTGAAAAAAATTTAATCCGAAATTCTATTGTTTGTAAATTTAAAAAAAATCTTTTTAACAAAAATTGTTCACGCTTTTTAAGAACTCTTATGAAATGAATTCCAACACTTATGAAAAACTAGATGCTATCAAAAGAAACATATCACAGTTGTTCATTCACTCATATGTTAACATTTTGTATGAAAAAGATCCGTGTTACACATCACCCCATCGTATATATTACCCCACCTCACCCCACCCTATTGATATACTGGTTGCGTTTTGAACAAAGTCACCATTGCTTGACCCTTCGAAACCATCCATATTTATTTAAAACATTATTCACATGTTGCTTTTTTTTGAGATATTTATATGTCTCAGATAAAAAACTCACCCTGTTTATTACCACTCAGAAATATGCTTCGAAATTTATTTCACAAATTCACTGTTATTTATACTTAATCTAAATAAAATTAGTCTCATTAGTATACATTTCCAAATTAAATTCTAGTGAAATTGGATGCAAGTAAAAAAAGGAAAAAAAAACGAAATGAACACACAAAAGTGTGCTGTGATTTTTTTTTAAATATTTTTTATCATTAATCGTATTTTAACGTAAATATCATCTCGTTACCACTTCAAAATTATTTGTATAAATAACAACACCTTAAATTAGGCAACGTAATTTCTTGGAAGTATTTATTTAAATTTTAATTTCAATAATAATTAGTACAATGACAATAACATATTTTCTTGGAAATTGAAATTTTTTTCAAATTCAATGTAATCTACATAAAAATCAAGCCAACAAAATGGCTCTGATAACTATAAAAAATAAAATTTAATGAAACTCGGTAAATATTATAAAAAAACCAGCACCCAAAAGTATGCATTGAAATTTTATTAATATTTTCATTTAAATCTGTCTTAATTAACACGCAATTCATCTAATCTCATATTTTTTAAAGCAATATTCATATCAAATTGACTTTCAAAAAGAAGACCGCAAAAAAGTATGCCACAAAATTCTTAAAATCTGCACTATTTTTTCTGCTTGTTTCAACTGTTTGTTTGTTTCTGTTTGTTTTAAGACTCAACTCGGTGCCACACTTCAAAACTAAAATCTCATATAAAACTAGATACTATTCGATAATATGTAATATAATTTCTGTGCAAATGTTTTTAAATTTATCTTTTATTTATACATAATTATTTCATTGGATCTAACCTTAAACTTTATTTTGCTCTATTGAAAACAGAAATGTAAGAAAAATATCTCCTTAAAGTGCGTCAAAAACATCAAATAATTTTTTTTTTATGAAATTTTTGAACGTTTCAGTTGCTTAAAACATTACACATACAGCAGTAAAATTCTGCTATTCAAAATATTAAAAAAAAATCTAAAAAAAAAACACCCGAAAGTATGCCTGAAGTTATCTTTTATTTAAGAAAAAAGTCTGTTCCTTTATATTAAAAATTAATATAAGAAACATCCAAAAGAATGCTGCTAGTAAATGAGTTTTCTCTAGTTTTCTATTATTGACTAACTAGTATAAAAGCCCTTCCTACGACGGGTTAGAAGCATTAAGCTAAACTGAAATTATTTTTTGGCATTATTACAGTGCTTTTACAACATACTGTTCTGAAAAATGTTCAGCCTGAAAGTATGCACATATATAAAAGGCAAGCATGTAACTGATAAGTATCAAAAGAATTTTCTGTGCATACTTTCAGGCTGATAACAAAAAAAAATCACAGTTTGAGCGATATCGGGTGCAGAGCAGCGTGCTTGCCTTTTATATATTAGGATTCACTAAGTTCACGCTTAGTTCAAAACAAAGTTTTTATTCTATTTAAATAATTTATGTAAAGAACTTCACTCGAAACATGCCTTGTTGTTGCATCCTTCTTGTCTCCTCATATAGTTTGCATATATCATTTTGAGAAAGAAAACATCTCATTTCGACCAGTCGCTGTAGCATAGACCAATTTCGACTAGTTGTTAAAACTTTAGATGAAATTTTATGTAAAAAAACATTTTAAACCAGTAAAAAATTAAAAGCCTTTAACCAATGTTAACCAATTTTATGATTGATACCGTTAGAATAAATTTTGAAAAGATTGAATTTTTAATTAAAAATAAATTCCGACACTTTTGGAAAGTTTTGTCAAGTTGCCAACTTTTAGTACTTTATTACTTTTATTAATATATATTTTCTATATAATCCCCTACATTCATCAGTTTGACTGTTCTACAAACACTAATATGGACCAGTTGTTAAAACTTATTTTTAAAGAAGTCTTAGATGAGATTTTATGTAAAAAGCGAACAGTATTAAAAATGTATACCTACCACTTTCGCTTTGAATATGCGTAAATTTATGGTAGCTATTTATGTATACAATATATAATTTCGAATAGTTTTTATTGGTATAATTAAAATGAACTTAAAAATGTGAATCTTTAGCTAAAAACTATTTGAACTAATCTCAAAAAAGTAGACCAATTGGACGTAACCATTACTTCGAATATGCACTGATTTCTGTATATTGATATTTCTGATATTTTCTAAACAATGGTCTATTTAGACCAGTTTCAAAAACTATACAATTAGAATTATTTTATAATTGATACACTTAAAATAAATTGAGAAAAGATAAAAAATATTTACTTTAAAAAATTTCGACCAGTTTGTAAAAAATTCAGATCAGTTGCACATTTAGAAAAATTCGATTTTTATTAAATTAAATTAGAAAAGAAAAATTAATTTTAAAAAATAAGCTTTTTACTTAATTTCTTCGACCAGTTTAAAAAATTTATACCAGTTGTATATTTTCCATTACTCCGAATATGCGTTAGTTTTCGAAAATATTGATTCTTATACATTGATCTATTTCAGTCAGTTTAAAAAACTTACATCAATTCTTTTGTAAGTTTTAAAATAAACATTAATTAATTTTGAAAACAAATTTTTAACGAAAACAGTTTTCGACATTTTCAACAATTTAGATCAGCTCCATATTTAGAGCACTCCAAATATGCGATAAAATCTTAACCTTTTTATACAATAGCTAATTTCGACCAGTTTCGAAAAATTATTCCAATTCGACCAGTTTTATAATTGAAGACATGAATGAATGAAGGTGTTACGAGTATGTCCCATTTTCGAATTTTTTGCGTTCTTTCTTCTTCTTTTTTGCGTTCTTGCGATGATCTCAAAACAACCATGTTTGTGGCTATTTATGAAATAAATTGACAAAGTTTGATTTAATATAGATTTCAGTACAAATGTGAAACTTTGGTCTCGATTTCCTCAAACTTCATTCATGTCTTCAATCGATACAATTAAAATAGTTTAAAAATATTAAATTTTTACTAAAAAATTCGACTAGTTTTAATAAATTTTGTCCAGTTGCACATTTACAGTGCCTCAAATAGGCAATCTTTGCTAAACATTTATTTTCTAAACAATGACCTCTTTCGACCAGTTTTGCAAACTTAGACCAATTACGGCTTGTTATAAAATTTATTTATTTTTTATCTATTTTTTAAAAAACCAGTAGTTTTCATAATTTACTAGAACATGCTAGTTAAATTATACCAGTTGATAAAACCAGCTAACATTTTTTTAAATATTTTAAATCAAGAAATAAATAAATTTTTTTTTAAAATTATAATCAACTCGACGTACTATATTTTTGCTTAAAAACTACATCTTTTTCACACTTCAATGTTATATTTGTTATAAAAGCAACACACAAAAGTATGCTTAATTTTTTTTCTGTAATTTTCATTAGCATTTATCATAAATTTACACAAATTTTGTTTTAAAAGGCAACACCCAAAAGTATGCTCCAGTATTTTTATAAATTCCCCCACAACTTATGACAACTTGTTCATCCTTCAACACGAGCTGCTTTAAGCTCAATTGCATTTAATTTCATTCATACCAAACTCACTCTCTACGGTTTTCTACCCCCTTCTGCAGCTTATTTCCCTTGCTGCAGGCTCAAGAAGTTTCTCATCATGATTTACATATTCGATTATTATGTGAAAAGTTTCGTTATACATACTTGCAAGCTGACACATCAAACACGGCATTAAAAATATTTCACAACCTTAGCTACCGACGACGAGCGTTGCAAGGAGAGAAATTCGTACATAGA
>OU612046.1:28655389-28876791 GCA_914767935.1 Coremacera marginata | reverse complement strand
CATCAAAAATATACACACACACCGATACACGCACAACGAATATAATCCTTATATTCCGTGGTGGTAGCGGCGAGTGGCTGCCATTTATCATTCGCCATAAAGCCATGAATAATTCATACAAATTACAGCATCAAGCGTAGTAAACGTGCGACAAACACACCCACTGCAACTGATTGCCTGAGGGAGACAGACAGCATAGTAGAAAACAGACAGCATATCAAAATATATAAAAATATCAAACATTGTTTTTATTGCTATAAACCGCGACAATGCCGCAGATTATATTGTTTTTTTTTTTTAACATGCAACATTTTTTTAAATTAAATCAACAATTAAAAATGCAAAAAAAAAAAAAAACAAAAACACACCAAATGTAAAATGGCAACAAATCGCAGCATATGAGCAGCAACAAATATACGAAAGTGTCACAAACATAAAAACACACCAACACGCACATATACACAAACCCATGCATAAAGTTGTCATTTATTTATATTAAAATCAAGCATAAAAGTCAACTCGAGTGACAGTCAAAATTATTAAAACTGCGATGAGCTTTTGATTGTATGTGTACGTAACTGTGGGGAGTTCGAGAGCTTGACTGTGTGTGTGTGTGTGTGTGTGTGTGTGCTTCCGCTTGCTTCATGTCGCTATTTTAATGTATGTAATGCATTCAAGAGGTTTTTTTGTAATAAGAAAAAAACAACACTTTTTTCTTTTGAAATTGTGTCCCTTGTGATTGTATTTTGTTGTTTTCTCATGATGTATTTTCTTTACTTGTACTTTTTCGGTATTTTTATTAAAATTGCAGCAACAACTCGTTGCTATTTTTGTGCACATTACACTGTTTTACACTTTGCGCTCTGCAATTAGCATTTTTATTATTATTTTTGTTGCAGTTGTTGTTGTTGTTGTTGTTGTAGTTGTACTTGCGCTGTTGTCGCAAGCTTTGCACTCCCTACGTACCAGTTTGGTTTATTTTATCTTCTTATGAAGCGCGAGTCCTTGTCACGCGCGCCCTAAAGTCTGTTACGATGTCTTTTTATTTAATTCAAATTTTTATTTTATTTATTTTTCTTGTGATTATGGAATGAACCGCTTCCATATGAGCGCTGCACAGTATAATATTTTTCTTAATCTGACAAAACTTTCATGCTGTGTTTCTTTCTCTTTCTCGCCGTTTTATGCCAGTTCATGTGAAAATTATGCCAAATATGCACAGATTTGCATATAAAAAACAGCACAGAATCTGTGCTAATGCATGAAATGCCATTTTTATTTAACTTTCTGCCGTTTCCACAGAAAGAAAAAAGAGTAACAGGAAGAGAAAGATGACAACGCAGAGCTGTCATTATAATCAAGGGAGCTTTTATACTTATTAAAGCGCTGTAATGAGCGCAAAACTGCAATTGCAGCAAAAACGAAGAAAAAATCTGCCAAATTAAGCGAAAATGTATATAGTGTGGCAGTTTTTTTTTTTTTGTTCAAAAATAAAATTAGTCTGAAATGGTTTTTATGCAGGCGCTTTGAGAACTGCCATTAAGAAATGCTTAGTGATATGTTTTGCTTTATTAAATACTCGTAATAGTCTTAAATATGGCGCAATATTTATTTTAATATTTGATAAAATTTTTGCTATAAATTTTCTTTTGTGTTGCTAAATTTTTGAAAGTAGAATATATTTGGTGTATAATATAAGTAGTTTTATGACTAAAACTTAAGCTTTTGGTTTTGCTTGTAAGTCTTAAATAATTTCATATAGCCAAATATAAGGAATTTTGAACGCCTATTTTTTAGGCGTTTAATTTTTTTTAATCAAAAAAACGGGCATTCTGATGAACTTTTCATAAAGAAATTACTTTTGCCATTTAGGGAATTGCTTATGATTTTTAAAATGCTCTTCCCCATGCTTGCAGTTAAGCAATTCCTTACTTACTTTCCATTAAGCTGAATATTTATTTTGGTATTTTGTGTAATTTTCTGTATATTTTAGTATATCTTAGAATATTCCATAAAATAGATGTGTCTTAATTTTTAGTATTACTTTTGGTATAATTTTAAGTTTATTTTTTGTATACAGCAAAAGGCAAGGTAAAAATAATGTGACCAACATTTTCAAAGAAAAAAGAGTACACCGAACAAAAAAGAAATACACCCTTAAAAAAAAGCTAATTATTAAAAAATTAATTTAAAAATAGTTAAATTACAAAACTTTTAAAGTCGAAGTCGAGAGGAGTCGAATGGTGCCTTCAAAACGGCGGTACAACAATTTTTTCACACTGCTTTTTTGGTTTCAAAATCTTAAAATAATAACTATTTACAGTTTCTGAAAAAAACACTACAGCTGGCGAAAAAGTTGTACTGTATTGCCAAGTATAAGTATCAGAATGGGTATAAAGACTGATTGTGAACTAGTTACAGAAATATGTATTCAATAAGCATTGAACAGCTTAACATATTTTTAAAAATTGTGTAAAAGTTAGTATCAAATTAGTAGAAAAATTATTAGTATTGGTGCAAAACTGGTATAAAATGGTTACAAAATTGGTATAAAAATTCGTATAAACTAGGCATAAAATATGTATAAAATTGGTATAAAAGTATACATACATATGTATATATAAATTGGTATAAAAATTGGTATAAAATTATACATAAGTATCAGAATGGATATACAGACTGATTGTGAACTAGTTACAGAAATATGTATTAAATAAGCATTGAACAGCTTAACATATTTTTAAAAATTGTTTAAAAATTAGTATAAAATTAGTAGAAAATATTTAGTATTTTTGCAAAACTGGTATTAAAGGGTCACAAAATTGGTATAAAATAGGTATAAAATATGTATAAAATATGTATAAATTGGTATAAAAGTATACATACGTATATATAAATTGGTATAAAAACTATTATAAAATTATTCATAAGTATCAGAATGGGTATAAAGACTGATTGTAAACTAGTAACAGAAATATGTATTCAATAAGCATTGCACAGCTTAACATATTTTTAAAAATTGTGTAAAAGTTAGTATCACAACTAGTAGAAAAATTATTAGTATTATTGCAGAACTGGTATAAAATGGTTACAAAATTGGTATAAAAATTGGTATAAATAGGTATAAAATATGTATAAAAATTGGTATTAAAGTATACATAAGCATATTTAAATTGGTATAAAATTGGTATAAAAATTGTTATAAAAGTACTCATAGGTATCAAAATAGGTATAAAGACTGATTGTGAACTAGTTACAGAAATATGTATTCAATAAGCATTGAACAGCTTAACATATTTTTAAGAATTGTGTAAAAGTTAGTATCAAATTAATATAAAATTATTAGTATTGTTGCAAAACTAGCATAAAATGGTTACAAAATTGGTATAAAAATGGGTATAAAAATTGGTATAAAATTTGGTATAAAAATTGATATGAAATTGGTATTAAATTGGCATAAAATAATTAAATTTATTTTAGACAAAATTAGTTTAAAAATTGATATGAAAATTGTTATAAAATTGACATCAAAATTAGTATAAAACTAATTTTTAAAACTGTTATTGTAAATTGGTATAACATATTAAAACGAAAAAACCAATACCAAATTAGTGTAATATACATACGTATCAGAATGGTTATAAAGTTTGGGCTTAAGTCTACTTTAACGGCAACCATAGCGGGCAAAGTGGTCCTTTTTTTCAATACCATTATAATCTACGAAAAACGTGCTGCCTTGCACGCATGATACAATTATAATTCTGCCATGCCTTGTACGAAGCAACTTTTTGAATTTAAGCGGTTTCATTAAACTAGACTTGTTCCAAAGTTTGTTTGTGAACAAGTTACAGAAATAACTGTAAAATAATCATCGAATAGCTTAACAGATTTTTATAAAGATTTGAAAGTAGATGATTAAAATTGGTGAAAAAATAAGAATAAAAATAGTATCAAAAATTGACTTAAAATAGGCATGGAAATTATTAGTATTGGTGTAAAAACTGGTATAAATAATAGTTTAAAAATTGGTGTAAACAAAAAATAATATAAAAATGGTTTTAAAATAATTATAAAAGTTTTTATTAATATATTTTAAAAAAAATTTTAAATTTGTTATAAAACGTGCTTTGAAAATTGGTGTAATAATTGATTTAAAAATGGTCTTAAAGTAAGTATAAAAATTAGTATTACCTTTAGCTTAAAAATTAGTTTTTAAAATTGCTTTAGAATGGTTGACAAATTTTCATAAAAACTGTAATAAAAGGCAATACGAAAATTTGTATAAAAATGTGAATAAAAATGTTTTTTAATTTTATTTGAAATGAAAAAATTTATTGAAATGGAAAAATTTATTGAAATGGAAAATAAAGTTTGTTTTAAATTAAATGCTTAAAATTTTGGTATAATTTGGGTTTTGGTTTAAATATACTTGAAAAATTTAAATTTGTTATAAATATTGTTTTTAGACAGCTGGTATAAAAACTCGTTTAAAAATTGACGTAAACAAAACTAATACAAAAATGGTTTAAAAATAGATATACTACCAAAACAGTTTCAAAATGGGTATAAAATTTGTTTAAAAATTGCTTTGGAAATTGGTATAAGAACTGATTAAAAATGGTTTTAAAATAAGAGTAAAAATTAGTATTAATATGAGTTAAATTAGTTTTGCAATTGGATTAGAATTGGTTAAAAGATTTGCATAAAAAGTGGTATACAAACTGGCATAAAAATGAATACGGAAATTGGTCTAAATTTTTTTGTAAAAATGTTTTTTAATAACTATTAAAACTGAATTGTAAATAGAGTTGGTATAAAAATTATTTTAACATTTGGTATAATTTTCGTTTTTTTTTGCTTAAATACACTTAACTAAATGTTAGTAATATATGTACAATTGAGCATTAAAAGCTAGGTCAAAGTCCTTTCAAAGTCCTTTTGTTTTATACAAGTTTTGTTGATATTCTGTGAATTTTAATAAATATTTTTATCTTTTTTTTCAGGTAAGTTATACTTGGACAGCCATTCTAAAAAAAAAGAAGATAAGTATAAAAAATTGTTACATTCAACAAAATAATATTTGTAAGATCAAAAATAATTTATTTCTTTAAACAGTATAGAAAAACTCTTCCAACAAAAAAAAAAAAAAAAGAAAAAAGATTTATTAGTTATTATAGCAGAAGTTCGAGCTTTGAGCTTGTCAGCCGTTGTATGGGTGTTCATGTTTATGCTAGTGTGAAAATGCTTTGATGTTGTTGAAGTGCAAATAAAAGTCATTTGCTAAGTTTTTTTTTTTATTTATTTTTTTATTTTATCTATTCATCTATTTGAGCTTTGAAGTGGGGTGATTGAATATATGAAAGTGTGTAAATATGTCCCTTTAGGTTTTGTTTGTTTATTTTTACCAGCGAAAAAATTCTTTTCTGTGCTACACGCGCGAAAAATATGACAAACGACAAGATATAAAGTGAAAAATGTGAAGAAAATAAAATTTGTTGATTTTTTTTGACACAAAAAGCTTGCTAATGCTTTAAATTTTTATATCTTATGCAACATCCTGTTTGCATAAACTTTACTTCTAAACTTTGTAAGCTTTTTATGCACAAAGTTTGTAATTGAAATTTGAATTTTAAAACTGTTTCCAATTCTTTAACTTTATCCTTTCTTTCAAAACTATGGCTGGCAGCTTTGCTTGTATATAATACAAATTGTACATTATTTTAAAATCAAAAATATATACTCTGCCTTCGTCTAACATGGCCGTGGCAAGTCAGTTGATTGTAACAAAGTTGTGCTAACTACTTAATATTTAAATCCTTTTTCTCCTTCCTTCCTCCTACTTTTCAGCATCTTCTTCACCTACGTCGTCATCATCACAATTCTCGTGTCCTTTGATTTCTTGCAAAATTAACTTTTTTGCTCTGAGCTGTCAGCATCTAAGCAATGTAATCAGGTAACGTACAAGTTTTTCAAACTCCGAAAATTGCCCTACTTCAAGGATACTGACAGGCAGCAACAAAAAAAAAAAGAAAATCTGGTATTTATAGAATATATGTTTAGTTATAATGCTTGCCACATTCTTTAGTTGGCTTTCTTTCGGTTTCTATTGTAAAAGTTTTGGGGAAACTTTTAGATATTAGTGCCATGTCTTCAAACTTCAGACTTAAAGCTAAGTTTTTCATTGGCGGCGAAATTGTTGCCGTATCGCCATTATTTTAGTCTTCTTTGGCTTTGCAATTCGTTTTTGTGTTTCAGGTTTTTTTGTTTAGTTTTTTCTTTTATGTCGAAATTTAAGTACTGCAGAAACTTGCTTGAATTTGAAAAATTTGAAACACAGGTTGGACTATATTTTTCTCAATGTATTAAGCAACATGCTGTCCTAAAAGTTACTCCAACAATTTTTATTTATTTTCTTCCTTTACTAAAATCGCTCCCATAAATATTCTTTTGTTATTATTTAACTGTGATATGTTTTTATTGTTTTTGCTTTATTTTTTGTCCAACATTTGTTAAGCAATATTTCAATAATAATGCGATAATATTTTTAAGAGTCAAAGCTGCAAACATATATACGTATGTAGAAGAACAACCTAGCATATTGTGTGTGAATGGAAGTGTGTGGATGGAAGTGTGTGAATGGAGCCCAAAGAGTTCCAAGGAACTATTTTTGACTCTTTCTTGTTTAGTTTCTTATATTACTAGTTTCGTCTTTTGATCTCTGTGTTTTGTTTTGCTACAACAGAAGTATCTTTTTCGAATTAATTTGAGTATCTTCTTGACAGAAAAAATTCTACCTAAAAATTAACCTTTCTAAACGAGTTTGCAGAAGAATCATAAAATAAAATTTTTTTGCTGATATAAGTAGGTAAAAACCTTCAAAATTATGCCTATTTCTTGTTCGTTAACGAGAAATAAATGATAAAATGATGACAGAAAAATTTCAAAAGCTTTGTATTGAACTCGCGTCCTCCCTGCTATTAATCTGCTTGCACTTTTATTTCACAATCTTCCACCACAAAAAAAGTATTCGTAAAAGTATCATTTACGACTCTTTTTCGAACTAATAAATGAACAAAAAAGTAACTCATATGATCCATTCGAAAACCATATTTCGAATAATAAAATTACTTATTATTTTACGATTCCTTTGCAAATCAAGATTTATGATCACAAAACGAGTTTGATCGATTTAAAAATCGTTTGCGAAGAAGAAAAATCAAATAATTGAGTAGCGCAATATCAAGTCGATAAGTTATTTTTGAAGAATGTACTGAGATTTCAACATTTCTGTAATGCCATTTTGTAGGGGCGATAGGCGCAATCCTACTTATTTTCAATATGGATCCTATTTTTGAAATTTACGCCAATATACCTGATTTCATTTAAACTGGTCTGAAACTGGAATTGTAATTTCAGAATATAGATGGACAGATATACCGATAAATCAACTTTCAAAGAAAATATTGACCCAATACATACAATTTTTTATTTTCTTGCCTCGTATTATTCCCCTGATTGACTTAGTTCATTAAGTTGCTTGGCTCATATGACTCGCGTGACTCATGTAACTTATGTGTCTCGTATGATTTGCTAGGTTCAACATTTTTGCATGAATCGTATGACCAGCATAGCTTGTATGAACTTCAAGGCGTTTCTCATATATCTTGTATGACTCATAGAACTTGCTTGTACAAGGCTCATATAATTTGCATGGATCGTATGACCAGTATAGGTTGCATAACTCTCATAGATCATATGACTCAGTTAGCTCGTATGATAAGAATAATTCGAATGATATGCTTGACTTTGCGATGACTCGTATCTTTTCTCATACAACATGTATGGTATGAAGGCGTCATGGCTTATGTAACTCTTATGACTCTTTTCTTGGCTCGTATGACTGTCATAGCATTTCGGTAGTATATATTAATAGCTAATATATAACTCGTTTAACTATTGTGGCTCTCACTGCCTATATACTCGTTACTTTCTTGGCTCGCATGACTCGACTGGCTTATATAAGTCGTTGAACTCATATGATTCACTAAGCTCGTGTGACTTACTTAGCTGATATGGCTCGCATAATTTGCTCGGCCCATATGATTCACTTCGCTTGCATGACTCGTAGAACTTGTATGACTGGTATGGCTCGTATAGCTCGCACTACTCGTATGACTTGACTAGTTCGTGTAACTCACTTGGCTCGTATGATCCGCTTAACTGCTATGAACCACCTATATAGCTCGTTGATTTATATTATTCACTTTGCTCGTATGACAGGCTTTACTCCAATAGGCTCGCATGACTCGACTGGCTTATATAAGTCGCTGAACTCTTATGATTCACTGAGCTCGTATGATTCACTGAGCTGATACGGCTCGTATAACTTGCTAGGCTCGTATGATTCGCTTCGCTCGTATAACTCGTATAACTTGTATGGCTCGTAACATATAGCTCGCATTACTCGTATGACTCATATAACTGGATTTGTCCGTATGACTCACTTGACTCCTATGATTCACTTTACTGCTATGAACCACTCATATGAACCACCCTTATAGCTCGTTGATTTTTATGACTCAATTTGCTCGTATGACAGTCTTTACTCATATGACTTGCTTGCCTTTCATGATTCCCACAGCTTGTTTAACGTGCAAGTATCGCAAGCTTGTATAAAATGAGAGGCTCATAGAACTCACATAGTTCGTATGAAAAACATGGCCTTTAAAAGTCTAGATTGAAAGATATTTACTTTATCAGTGAAGGCTCGTTTCAATATCCCAATTAAACACTTAATTTTGAAAAATTTCAAAAGATCGTAGTTCTTCACTGGATCCGCAATCAGAATTATTATAACACTTTTGTATTTTTACCCTTCAAAGTTTATGAAGTCGTTAAAATTCGACATGTTTTAATAATGGTCTAGTTTTTAATAATGGTAAATATTATTCCAATTTTTGTATGTTTATCCTTTGTTATTTAGGAAAACGTTAGAATGCATATTGTTCAACATTTTTTTATCAGTAGAAGCATTAAATAATCCTTGTTTTTAATTACGGTATAGTACGGAATTAGATGACAGTTGAAAATGTTGTATATTAACCTCTGTAGCTTATGTTGATGTTGAAATGCAACTTATTTTTAATTTTCACATCTTTTAAAATGATAAATAAATAACGTTTTCAATTACGGTATAGTCCGCAATCAAGTAACTGTAGAAACTTTTATATTTTTATACTTTAAATCTTATGGAGACGTTACAATGCAACATTTTTTTAATGTTTTCATCAGTGCAAGTAAAAATTAAGTCTTGTTTTTAATTACGGTATATATATAAATTTTTATATATTAATACTTTGTAGTTTAAAGAGACGCTAAAAAGCAACTTGTTCTACTTTTTTTTATCAGTAGAAGCAATTAATAAGCCTTGTTTTTAATTACGGTATAATCCGCAATTAGATGACTGTTGCATTTTGTAACATTTTGTATGTTAATCCAATTAGTTACGTAGACGTTTAAAATGCAATTTGGTATTAATTTGCGTATCTGTAGAAATGATAAATCATATTTTACAATACGACAATATATTACAATATAGTCCGATATTAAATAACTGTGGGAATTTTTTGTATGTTAACGAGTATCCTTCATAGTTCTTTCATAGAGAACTCTCATAGAGACCTTAGAATGCAACTTGTTTTGAAATTTTTTCATCAGAAGAAGCAATATATAAATCTGGTTTTTATTGACGTTGTAGTCAGGAACCTAAATACTGTTGAAATGAGCACACAAAGCAATCCGAAAGAAAGTAAAAATGTGAAATTACAAGCTTTATCATTTAAATTTTTCTTTAGTGCATCATGGCGTATGAGTAACAATCAAAACTAGAATAAAACTCATATTCAGAGTCTGTTGCATCCAATTAATAAAATATCAAAGCAATTTTTTAACGAATTCAAGTTAAAAAAGATAAAAAATTGTCCTTTGAATCCTAAAGGCGCTATATTCGTGCTTCAATGCAGCTAATTCGTGTTTTGCTATTTTGCCAATTTATTTATTTGTTCGCCAATTTAAAACTAACCAATGATGATGCTAGCGATAGCTTCAAACAGCAACATTTTTTAATACCTAACTAACAACCGTTATCTATGCAACTGCTGAGGTATAACTTTCGTTATATCTAACATTTTGTCCGCCTTTCTATCTCTATACGCCAGTCTGTCTGTCTGCTTGTTTGTCCGCATTGCTGTTGGTCTCTTTTTATCGCTCTTGACTTGACTGGAACTCAAAAGCAATGTTCGAAAAAAACTTTAATTTCAAAAAAGGTAACGAGTTGCTAGTTGCAGCAAAAAAAGTCAACAACTCAATTGCTGTTGCTGCTCGCTTAAAAAGAAAAGACACACACACACACACACACATTTTGTTTTATTTCTGTGTTCTTTTATGTGTCCTTTTAGTGTACTGTAAATTTTTGTGAGATCTATTGCTGCAGCTGTTTCCTGTCAAAGGTACATCCTTGTAAAACTAGTTGTTGTCGTCGTTTTTGTTGTTGGTAATTTGCCCAGCAACATCTACAATATGCGAGCAATTTTATGTTGAACAATTTTCCCATTACATGGTGACACGTTTTAAGAGAGAAAATAACACGAACATCAGTTGGATTTAAGAGTGGGCATTCCAGCTGCTGTTTATTTAAACTTATGCTGTTTAATTTTGTGTTATTTAATTTAATGTTGGTTATTTTTTGTTTTTACAATCTTTATATAAAATCTTGCGTCTTAAGTAGACGCAAAAAAATTTCCCTTAAATTCAAATCGTTAATCAGCGTCCGCAAAATGATTTAATAGCTACCAAAACATCATCCACCACAACAAAAACAACAATATTAATTAAGTTGTCAATGGCCAGCATCAGTCTATATAAATTATAATTAAGCACATCCGGTGCGCAACAACGTCCTTCATAAAGCTACATCCTTACATAGCTAATTTAATGAAAAATTTTTTTCTCTCAGGGGACATTTAACAATATGATGTAGCAACAAAAAGAACAACAACAGCAATAGCATAACCATCAAACATACCAACAACATTAACAACAACAACGACCAGCAAAACAATGAAGCCATCAACAGCAACTTAAGCAAAAAAAACAAAAAAAATAGAAGAAACTTACAAGCATACAACAACAACTGCAACAACACGAAACTGCTACCTAAATTGACACTATCTGACTTACAGCTTTGACATTTTCTGCTTGCTCGACAGCTTCGTCTTCATCGTCATCGTCATCTTCATCTTTTCCGTCTACATCTTCTGTTTTATTTACTTGATGCTTTGTTTTCTCTATTATTTATTTAATTTTTTTATTAAATTTTCGTCCTGTAACATCCTGTTTCGGTGCTTACTTTTTTGTTTTATTTGCTGCTGTTTTCGTTTTTCAGTGTGTCTGTGTATATTTTGCAGGAAACGCTTAACATGCCCATCCATCATTATGTCATGTCATGGAATGAATGTCCTTTTCCTTGTTGCCTTATCGAATTTTTGTCTATCAGACAACAAACTGACGATGTCCATATATTCGAGATAATGTATACGAAATACAAAAATCAATTTTATTTATAGATACATAAGTTCTCTGGGTACCTGTATCTGTATTATTAAATTAAATTTCAAAAACTGTATCGCATGCTTTGGTCCGTGAAAATGAAATTTTAATGGCTCAGAATTAACTAAAATTTCATTTACTTAGACTTGAAAGTGAAAAAAAGTTACTCAACGCTACTTTTAAATTTTGAACTTATATCGCACAAAAGTGGGATAACCTATAGCAAAGTTGCACTAGGCGTTATAAATAAAATATGTTTTTAATTACGGCATAGCCTGTAATTAAAATAATTTTGAAATTTTCACACGTTAATTTCTAAAATCTAGGTCAGATGTAAACATTTCTTTCATTGCGCTAAAGTACTTAATTAGAAAACTCAAAAAATCGTCTGTGCTTAGTAAAAAACAAGTCATGTTTTTCATTACGGCATAATACGCAATTAAAATACTATTTAAATATGTCTATTTTGAGGCTTTAAAATACATGTTAGAGTTAAAAATGCAATTTTTTTTGCATTGAAATGATATTTCGGTTGTTTTCTTCAACACTTGTAATAAAATAAATAAATACAGCTATATAAAATTTAAATTCTAATTGTGATTGTGATAATTGAAATTGTAATGCTAACTACCGAATTTTTGTATAGGTTGGTGCTTAAAAGCCTTACCAAAACAATAAAACGCATGACAATTTTAATATATCAGTTATTTTTTAAGAATAAGTGAGGAATAACTTCAGTTCTTAATAACGGTATAGCACGCAATTAGAATAAAGGCAAATCATGTAAGTGTTACTAATTAAAAAACTTATGTCGAAGTTGAAAATAGAACTTGTGTCCGCATTTAAAAAACTCATTAAATCTTATATCAGTTTTTTTTTTTTCAGTAGATACAATTAGAATCAGTAGATATAATTAGTGGAAGCCCGTAATTACAATTCTGCTGAAATTTTCATATTTTAATGTTTTGAAGTTAAAACAAACATTTAAAATGTACGTTTTAGTTTAGTGTACATGTTTTATAATATAAGATTTTAATTACGGTATAGTACAGAATTAGAATGCAGATAAAATGTACCTGCATTATTCATAATTTCACTTTTGCCTTCAATCGTAGTACTAAAATTTACTAGTTTTTAATTACGGTATAGTTCCATAGGACCATCCGTCCTCTTTTAGAGAATACAGTCCTCGTTTTTAGCCTCGTGTCCTTATTTAAAATGTTGTCCTCTTTTGTCCTTTTTTTATTTTTTAATACTTTAAACTTTAAGTTTGCATGTTAAAGTAGAATTACTACTTTATTTTTTCTTAACCTAGCAAGCAGTACACCTAAATAAACAGCAGCACACTTCGGAGTGAATTGTATGGATCACATTTTAAACAATTGTATAAAAACAAAAACAAGAACAACAATCACAAAACAATACAACAGTACAAAAACTTCAGCAGAGTCCTTACCGGAAGACATTGGAGTCATTATAAATAAAAACTGAATTTTTTTACATTAACACTGTTAGATTACAACATTTGAAAGAGATCTGTGAGGATATCGATGTTGAATACAAACAATTTTTGAGCCACAGTAAAACACGCTGGCTTTCGTTAAAGCCTGCATTAGAGCGAATTTTGAAGTTGTTCGTGTCATAAAAAGAATATTTTCTATTACAGCAAAAGTTCCCCACAATACTGCGAGATCTTTTAAACAATCCATGCGCTGAATTTTGGTTTACTTGTACTCATAGTCAAGCGTCAATATTTCATAAATATATTCTTCGTCTTAAATTCCAAGATATTTCTATGGCTGAAGCTGAATTGGCAATTTGAGAAAAATTTAGGGATGATATAGTGATTTATAATGAAGATTTATTTGATGAAGTAGTTTGTATTAAAAATTATGTAGGTAAACAAAAAATTGAGAAGTGGAGAAATGCCGCCACCTCTGCGGGCTCAAAATGTGTAGACATTTTTAGTCACTTTTTTAAAAAATATCTTAAATGCAAGAATATACTTAAGCTTGTCGAGTTTTCTTTGTGTCTACCAGCAAGTAATGCGTCAACAAAAAGAGTATTTTCTTTAAGTAATAATATTTGGACAACGGAGAAATCGCAGTTAAAAGTAACTAATTTAGAATCTAAAGGGTGGTACAATTTTAAGGGCCGATGTTGGAAGTGAACCACACCTAAACATCAAGTTTTTTTCTGCATTTCATTTAACATTTCTCAATTTCAGACTAGCTCAATTTGAACCATGGAAAGATACACAATCGAGCAACGCGTTAATGTTATTCTGGCTTATTATGAAAATGGGCGTTCAAATCAAAATGCATATCGTGCACTTCGTGATTTTTTCGGTCAATTTAATCGTCCAAATGTGCGTACAATCGGAAAATCGTGCAAAAATTTGAGCAAACCGGGTCTGTAGGAGATGTGAAAACACCAGTGCATGCTCGTGCAGCTCGTACTGCAGAAAATATTGCTGCTGTTCGCGATAGTGTGGCTGAAGAGCCGTCCACCTTAACTCGTCGTCGTGCCCAGCAATTGTACCTCTCACGCTCGTCGTTGATGAACATTATGCACAAAGACTTGCATTTACACGCTTACAAGGTGCAATTGACTCAAGAACTAAAGCCTCTTGACCATTTCAAGCGTCGTCAATGGTCAGAATGGTGACAAGAAATGGCAACAGTGGATGATCAATTTTCGAAGAAAATCATCTTCAGTGATCTTCACTTCAGTGGATTCGTCAATAAGCAGAATTGCCGCATTTGGGCGAATGATAATCCAAAAGTGATTGTCTGAAAACCAATGCACCCACAAAGAGTGACTGTTTGGTGCGGTTTATGGGCTGGCGGCATCATCGGGCTGTTTTTTTTTCCAAAATGAGGTCGGTCAGGCAGTTACTGTGAATGGTGTTCGCTATCGTGAGATGATAACGAACTTTTTATGGCCCGAACTAGAAGATATGAATGTGGACGATATGTGATTTCAACAGGACGGTGCCACTTGCCACACAGCTAAAGAAACAATGGCTCTTTTGCGCCACAAATTCAATGGCCGTATTACCTCACGTGGTGGCGACGTCAATTGGCCGTCAAGATCATGTGATTTGACACCGTTGGACTTCTTTCTTTGGGGTTATTTGAAAGAAAAGGTGTACGTCGATAAGCCAGCAACAATTCAAGAGCTAAAGGATGAGATAATTCGGCACATTAACGGCATAGAACCTCACTTATGCCTCAGCGTCAACGAAAATTTTGACCATCGGATGGTGGTGTGCCGCCGAGGTCGCGGCGGCCATTTGGCCGATATTTTGTTCCATACATAATTGAACCATTCCAAAAGTGATTAAAAATCAATAAGTGAAATTAAAAAAAAGTCCCTCAGAAATTACTCTTTTAGTTGGCGTCCACTCAGTTTTTACAAATTCGAAAATTTGTTTCGTCCTTCGATGCCTTCAAATATGCTGTATTCAGAATCTGCCTGCGGAGGGATACTTTTGCAAAATGAGACAGTCTAATGTACATATTAACATAAGTAAAAAAATTGTATTACTAGTCATTTATGTTGTCTTTTGTTAGATAAAATCTTAAAAGACATGGTTTGTTTGTTAAGAAAAATATGGTCGCAGTTAATTTCTATAGAATTAATTTTTTTATAAAATTTCTAAAATAATATTCTATCATATTTATTGAATAAAGAATTATTTTCATGTTTTTAAATAAATTATTAATTTTTTGAAGTTATATGTTTTGCTACTATGCTTTGCTTATTATTGTTATTGCGTGTCCTTTTTTTTGGTTTGAAAATAATGGTCAGCGTAGATATAGTACGCAATACGCAATACTGCTATAATTATTACAAAGTTAAAGCAGGCGTTTAAAATGCAACGTAGTGGTATTACGCTATTGTCCTCATTTGTAAAAATAAAACATTTAGTATTTTCTTTGAGAAATTTTATATCAAGCTTCTGTTTTAATTACGGTATAGTCAGCAAATAGGATACATATAAAATGAATCTGTATATATCATATATATCAGTAGAAGTACAAAATATTACAAGTTTTTAATTACGGTATAGTCCGCAGTTACAGTACTGGTACAATTATTACAATGTTTAAGCAGACGTTTAAAATTCAACGTGGTTTGAATTACGTTATTGTAGGCAATTGCAAAAATAAACAAAAATGTCAGTATTTTCATAAAAAAAAAAATTATTTGAAGTTTATGCTTTAATTACGGTATAGTCCGCAATTAGAATAAATGTAAAATGTACCTAAATATTTCATAATTTCACTTTTGCCTTTAGTAGAAGTACAAAATATTAAAAGTTTTTAATTGCGTTGTAGAACGGAATTACAATACTGCTACAATAATAACAAAGTTGAAGAAGGCGTTAAAAATTCACCGTAGTCTTTATTACATTACTAGTATAAAAGCTCGTCATACGACGGGATGGCAGCATTAACGCTCAAACTGTAATTATTTTTTGCCATTATTACGGTGCATTTACAACTTACTGTTCTGAAAAATGTTGTCTTATAGTATGCACTTTCATAAACGGCAAGCATGTCACTGATAAGTACCAAATGCAATTTCTGTGCATACTTTCTACTTTCAGGCTGAACAACCACGCCTACTTCCCAACCAACAATCACGCCTACTTCCAATGTAACACAACATTTTAAAACACTATATTTTTTTCATATCGAAGTTATATCAAAATTTATGTAGATTAAAAAATGTTTATTTCCATGCCCGCCTTCTATACTTCTTATATGATATTTGCATAGCACCTCAATTTGGAATATAAGTTGAAATAGACTAGATAAGATCACTTACGAAAAATTTTGCAAATCCTCCTACAACCACCCCTACCTCCCATATAACACAAAAATTGGAAAAAAATAATTCTTTTCGTATTGAAGTTTTATTAAAACAACTCACTCAAGAATCTGAAATATATGAGTGCATTTAAAAAAAGTACACGCCTACCGCCCACTATCTACTTTAGTTCCCAATATTTCAATCTAACTTTATCGGAATGAGTGCAAACATTAAACTGCTCAAAAAAGTTCCGAGTGGGCTTCAAACGCAGAACTCTCCGATCGTGAAGCCAGAGCACTTCATTTGAGCTAACCAGGGATTCCCTACTTAACAACAAGCATTTTAAGTTTTTTTTTTGTTTTGTTATTTTTTTTTTTTAATAATTTAATTATGAAGTTTTTCAATATTTTTTCCGAATTTTTAAAAACTTTGTTCGCCGGCTGCAAACATGTACCAACTTTTTTTACATATATTTAAAGAGGAAATTCCCAGATTTCATAATATCATAATGAGATGATCGAGGAAGACCGAGCTTAATTTATATTTTCCATAGAAAATAAGAAATTTTTTTTATGGACCAATTTTGATTATCTGATCATTTTTATAATGTTCATGTAATTTACAAAATTTTTTCTTTAGAATAATGACAATAAGGCAAGCATATGTTTATAAGAAGTTATAATAATTTATCGACAAAAACTTTAGCTTCATTTACTGATCATAGAAACAGCCTAGAGCTGAGTGCCGCTAAAATAAAAATTCCTGCAAAATATTTGACATACTCTGCTGACAGACCATCAGCAGTAAATTTAAATAAAACCATTGTTGCTGCGCACCACCCACTTAACCAGATGCTCGCCGCCAAAGAGCGCCTTATGACTCAATCGAAAGTAACATGCAAGAAGTAAGAAAAAAAGAAAAAAAATTAAACAAAATACTACACGCAACATTAAGGCTGATAACAACAAGCTTGTTTTTGGTTACCTACCTACTTGTCTAGAAACACGCCTAGCCCAGATTAAAGAATGGTGTATTTTTAAAAACTCGATAAAGCAGCTCTTTAGATATACACTTGCGTGTCAGCTCAGCTGTTTGAATGAGACAAAAAACGAACAAGAAATAACGAAAAACTACAACGCTGCCAACACAATAATAATTTTGGTTTGGTAAAAAATTATGAACAGAGTTGAATGAATGAACATGGCACGTGAAGTAAATATTTATTTTAATGTACATTTTATCTAATCAAAGTTCATTAACCTTACGCTTTAGGTGAAAATAAAGTTAGCTAACGTCAACATTGCAATGTGTGTTTCATTGCAGTACAGCAGTGGGGTAGGTACGATGAATGAAGGTATATATGTCCCCCTTCGCCATTGATAGATTTAAAAATAAAGCTATTTTTAAGTGCTAAAAAAAAAAAAGGGAAATTTGACTAGATAAATTGCAAAGTGTGAGATGTATTTTAGGCTTTGAAAGAAATGCAAAGTGATGCCAAAATATTAAAAAATGCAATTGATTTCTGGCCAAAGACTCAATAAATATCCTCGAACGCCTACCGGATTGATCCGATATTGCTTCAACTTACTTTTTTCTCTTTCCAAAACTTAAATTACCACTTCGAGGCGAGGCACCATTTTCATCGTTAGAAGACTTAAAAGATCATTCTTGACAAGAACTGAAGTCCATTCCGGAAAATGCGTTTTGAAAAAAGTTTTGCTGATTGGATTATTCGTTGGCTTAAGTGTATTATTTCAGAAGGAAGTGACCCACTTTGGAGGCGATACAATCAATAAATGAATGAATGAATAATAAATATATTTAATGTTTTATTGATCAATTTCCGGTAGATTTTTAGACAATGTACATAAAAAAACGAATATTTTCATTAAAATTATTTTTTGGCGTAATATAACTCAAGATTAACACTTGTTTTTAATTACGGCACATCCCGCATTGGAAATACATTCCTTTAAATTTTAAAATTTATGATCAATTAAATTAAAATGTTGTGATTTAATCCTTAAATCCTTTCAACTACATCTGCACTTTACTCTACAGAACATAAAACTTTCTCTTAACGATTGTATAAAAGGATTTTATCAATATTTAATTTATTTTAATAGCAAAGATTATGAAGATTAAAACAAGCTTCAAAAGATTCTCACAAATTTTAATTCAAAATAAATTTTTCACTCACTTTAAACTCCAGCGAAAGGTTATAGCGCACCTTCTTAATTTGCTTTGTTGTATTTTACACCAACTGTCAATTAGCTGTCAATTTATTATATCCTCATTAAAAGAGTTGCCTTTAAGTCCTGCAAACGTTAATCATCTTTCCAACCAACTTGAAACAAAAGAAGTCTTCTTTTAGTAAATTTTAATTAATAACTTTAATAAATCATTAAAAGCTATAACTTAATGTAACGTGAGCATAATTGGCACACTTAAAAGAAAAACTTAAATCAAAAAAAGGTTAGTGTTCTTTTTTACAAGAAAAACCAGCGTCTGCCTACATATAGCTTGGCATTTAGCTTTAAATCAAGAGAGCGCGTGATTTTGTACTTTAGTCCTTTAGCCTGTGTCAAGGACGTCCCAAAGCTACTTGACTTTCTTGTCATGAAAATCAACGTTTAAGCTTCGTAAAAAGAAAGAGATGAATAAAGGAGGACAAAGTATTGAAAAAAATAAATGTTGCTGCCATGGGCGTAGCTACGATTTTCTTAAGGGGGGAACTTGGGAATTTTTTTTTTTCATCTGACTGATAAATAAAAAATGTGTCAGCCGTAAGATTGTTATACAAAAAAACTAAGTTTCTATGCTTTTTAATTATAAGAAAAAATATTTTGTGTTTTTTAATTTAATACTACAATTTTTATTTTTCTCATGTTCAGGGGCCAACTACCCCGTCTTGCCCTATCATCGCTACGCCCATGGTAGCTGCTCTTTGTCATTTATGTTCTTTGTCTTTGTCACTGACTGTTGCCATTGATTATGTAACGCTGAGGTTTGTCTGCTTGGCAACTTGATGACAGTGAATAGAATATTTTTGGTTTTTTTTTTCTAATTTTTTCCAATTTTTCACAATACCAGTAAATCGTTATTTGATATGTAAAGAACAAAAAAAAAATCAATAAGAAAATCACGCATAATTTAGAAATATTTAAGCAGCATTCATAGAACAAGCAACGGCAACGTAATTGTTTATTTGATTGCCTAGAAACGCCTTTGTGATGTTTTGAACGATACGCGTTTTTTTTTGTTTTGGGTATTGTTCCTTTTTTGCTACTGCTTTTTTCAAGGGCACTTAGTGTGTGTTTGCTCTGGAAAACTGGAGTGATAAATGATGATGGATTCATGAACGAAAGGATGGATGGATGGATGCATGATTGTCTGGCTGGCATTTTAACCGCTAGAAAAACTTTGCGTTATCAGTTTCAAATTCTAAGGCAGAGGCAAAAAGGAAAAAACCGAGAATTTAAACGTGAAACTGTGTCTAACGGGCCGAGAGGGAACTTAAGGACAACATGCCCGTTGATTATGACTATAGATTGTTTTAAAGTTGCTTCGAAATTCCAATGAAAAGTAGCGCACGAGTAGAATAAAAGCCGTGGATAGCATGGAATTAAGTGTTTTATTTAAATAAATATATAACCAAAGTGCACATCAAATATTTACTTAAAGAAGAAATGCTTGAAAAGAAAGCATTTTTTTTTAATTCAATAAAAATGGACAACTTTTCCTTTGAACTCACTTTTAAGCTCAAAAAAAAAGAAAAGAAACCGAATAAAATACTTCCATTAAACTAAGTAAACACAAGAATATTTAAGTAGCTTAGAAGCTGACACCATTCAAACGAATATTTTTCCAAACATTAAATGTCATAAATCGTATCTAAAATACATGTAGATACAAGTTAAATCAAAAAACTGAGCTATGATAATCGAAACGAATTTATAAATTTTTATTACAAATTAAGTCATATTAACCAATTTCCATCGTAAACATTAAGTTGACAGTAAAAATAATGTTTGTCTACAATTACGTTATATATCGTTAATAAAATGATGCTCATATCGCAAAAGATTAGTCTATTTGGCTATTGAACTGCTTAAAATAAAACTTGTTTTTAATTACGGTATAGTCCGCAATTAAAAACCAAAGTTCACAAGCTTGTTTAAAAGCTGAAACTGTGATTGAATATCAAAAATGATGCTTGCTTGTAATAAGTTATATGCCGTAATTAAAGTAGTTCTAAAACCGCCCTTACACAAATCATTTTTGGCTTATGTAATGCTAAAAATGGTACTTGTGTTTAATTACGGCATAGTCTGTGTCTTGTTTTATTCCATAGTCTTATTACGGTATAGTCTGTAATGAGATAATCTAATCTACACATAAAAGCTCTTCAGTCGCTATTTTAGTTTTTTTAATTCCGTTATAATCCGTAATTAAAATACTATACAAATCTTATCTAAATACTAAGTTAGTGTAGTGACTAAAATCCATGGATTCTTATTTTGTTACATAAAAATTTTTTAATTTCATTAAAATAGAATACCTTTATATTGAATTTTGTAACGATTTTCAAATGATAAATATAAAATTTAAGATATTTACTCTCAAATCGTAAAAGAATTGAAATCTACAGCTCCAAAATTGCTACCAAACATTTTGTCTAATAACAATATTTTTTTTTTGATCAGAATTTCCTCAAAGGTTAGTTGTCCAACCAGTTGTCAGAGTAAGCACATCTATTTAAAATTTAAAATCAGTTTACTTTGGTAATTTACCATGCAAAAATTTACACCGAAACAATGTTTACAAATCGTAGAAATTTATTTCCAAAATTCGCGATCATTCAATTTGAGCATGTTATACGATAAATCCATTTATGTCTACGAATATTCTTATAGACAATATTCATCTAAAACGAGCTCATAATGTGCGTATCGGACTTAAATTCATAGATATGATGGCGTTCTCGACAACTCCGCCTTTGCCCTTCCACTACGTGGAAAATTTTTAGAAAATATCTTGGCCTACAGTAACTAGCACAGGAATTGAAGCCATGAGACCATCGTTTGCATCGTATGTTTTGTGAATCTGCTGAAAAGCAATTAAAAGTTGAACCGCATTTTTACTGTGAAATCATCTTCAACGATGAGAAAAATTTCTGGCTTAAAGGATACATAAATAAACAAAATTGCGGTATTTGGAGTGAGAACTACCCTGACGAGACTCTCCAGGGTCTCCTATATCCAAAAAATGTTAATGTCTGGTTTGGTTTGCATGCCGAAGGCATTATTGGGACATAATTTTTAAAAGCTCAAGATAGAGCCAACGTTATCGTCAATGGTTTTACCCACGTCAATATGAATCGCCTAAGGGCGCATTTATACACACAGCGCCGGCTGTGACGTACCGAATCGATAAGGAAAAAATATGAAAAAAGCTCAAAGTGCATAGTGCTCAAAGTGCTACTTGTGCGCTGGTATCCAGCATGCCGATTTTAGCTTTTTCGATCGCTCACATGGCTTGTTTCGTTTTACACATTGATCACTTAATATTTCCATTAAATAACATAAAAGAGAAAAAGCAACAACAAAACGACAAACTCCAATAAAATACATACATATATTTTTTTGTTGTTTTTACTGTTGCGCCCTTTCTTCGTGTTTTCTTGTAAGTGCGTAGAATAAATGCACGACAACGGGAACGCAGTTTTGTACTCCCTTTGTATCTTTGAGCAGAAAAAAGGATTAAAAAATGAAGTGACAAGAAAAACAAACAGATCGATTTTGTTGAAAACAATAGAAAGCGAATATCTAGCATTTTCCTGAATTGCAACATACGCTAGCAACAAGAAAAGAAAGAGCACACAAGAACATGAAATTGTGTTCAGTTGCTTTTCTGTGGCTAAGTGCGACAGTTATGCGGATCTTATTACACGGTCAATTATTTGACATCAACCAGTTCTACGTGTTTGCAAAATATCAAAATAATTAGATTTTGGTTAATGAAGCCATCAACATGGCAGTGTAATGCATAAAAAAAAAAAATAACAAACACAAAAATTGTTGATGTCAAATGATTGACCGTGTAAGATCCGCATTAGGGTAAATCTTTCGATAAATCGCTTTTTCAGCCGGTATACTTTTATTCCCACTATTTTTATATTCTATTTTTCCTGTACCGTATGAAAAAAAAAAAAAAAAAAAACCGAAAACTTTTTTAAGCCGTTGTATTGTATTTTCTTGCTTTAGTACTTAGATTCATTAACCGTACCAATTTAATGTTTATAATAAAACAACAATCGACTCATGTTTACTCCCGCAAAAAATACGCACATAAACAGCATTATAAAGAAGCAACGAAGATAAATTCCTATCAACTGTCAAATACAGAAAACAAAAAAAAAAAAACCCAAACCAGCTGGTGAAGCAACTTGCCGATAAACGACTGTAAGTGCGTATTGCATCTGAAACAAAGTATCGAAGATTAATAAATTTACTTATGTTCTTTCTTCCTTCCCATTTCCGTGTATAAAATACGTAAATAGGATTTGTTTATTTCATTACTTCTTTCACAAAATCGCAAAAAAAACATTTTTTTTAATTCCTTCTATCCAATTTGTGCAAATAGTTAAACTTAAATAAGTTAAATGTTGTATTTATGCGTCTTTGCGGTTTTTTGAAGCTAAGCTTTTTACACCTCATTTTGTGATTTTTTGAGCACACTTTTATGTGCGTTCCTCCTAGTGACAACACAACCTAAAGAAAAAAAGTTAAAATGTTTCAAACCAGTTGCATGATCAAGTGGCTTTGTGCGGCTTAAAGTGCGTTCCAGCTATAGTATAGAATTGAATAATCTTGGGTCAGCAGGTGATGTATGTTTTTTTAATTTGCGTTCTTTCTACGTACTTTTTGTTTGCCTACAAAAAATTCAAAATAAAAACGCAGCAAGAAGGCAACAAAAGTCAGCGGAAAATAATTGCAAAAAAGTCGAAACAAGCTGGAATGGCAAGTGACTTAAAGTGGTTGAAAGTGCTTTTCAGCAGCGTTTTTCGCATTTAAGTCTCAATTTAAGGAAAGCAAAAAGTATACACGTAATCACATGACTTTTATGATGCTTCGATTGCAAAATAAACAAAAAAAAACCTAATAGCCAATATAATACAAGCAAACACAAAAATAGTCAAAAACCAGCTGCAACAAGTCGGCTGCGGCAAGCGCGCACTATACGCACTACCAGCTGCTTAAAGCATGACGCGTTTCCGGCTCGGTCTGGCACAGCAACCAGCCGGCACTATAAACGCGCCTTAAGTATGAAATGGTTCCAGCAGGACGGTGCAACAAGCCATACAGGGCGTGAAACCATCACTTTATTGGGACGAACTTTTGGTGACCGAATCATATCAAGACATGGGTCTGTCAATTGGCCACCTAGGTCATATGATTTGACTTCGTTAGACTAATTTTTGTGAAAGTACATCAATTCACTGGTGTATGTTGATAAAGTAGCTACGATTAACCTGTTGGAAACCAACATTGGGCGCATTATTGGCAAGATAAGAAAAGTGGTGCAAAAATAAACCGACAGGATGGTCTTCATAAGGCGCTGTCACTGTGGCCATACGCCTGAAATTGTGTTCAAACACTAAATGCCATACAATTTGTGAACTAATAAAGCCAAAATATTGGCTATTTCAATAATTTTTTGTTTTATTTGAAAAAAAAAGTTCTCTGCCTCTAAAAAAACATCTTAATAAACTAGTAATTGTTTATAATAAAAATAATTGTTAACATTCCTTAAAACTTATTTAGTTTTAATGAATTGATCTGATAAGAAACTATTAATAAAAATGATCTCTGCAGATGTAATTTTTTTCTTGAATAAAATAAGTTCAGATTCAGGTCACATTTATTATTCAAATAAAAAGCTTCAATTTGCAACACAGCCGGATACAAAAATGTAATTTTGAATCAAGCATCATTATGCAAGCAATTCTTTTCACTTCATTCAAGAGCATCATTTTTCAATGAAAATAAAACAAGAAAAAGGAAATGAAAAAAAAAAAAAAATAAAACAATCACTAAAAGACAACACAAGCTACCTATCAGTGCCTGCATTGATTGCTCTCCTAGCCTGTCTGCATGCATGCATGACGACTGAAAATCCTTTTGCCAAATTCGGTTTCTTCTTCTTTGTTGGTGCTTTTTTTCTCACATTCCAACTCAGCTGGATTGTAGTCAGTTTGTGCTGCTTATCCTTTATTTGCATCGCTATTATTTTTATATTCAAATCGATTTTTTTTTTTTTAAAGCAAATGTATTTTATTAACGTGATTTCCATATAAAATGCTTTGAAATATTTATTTGTCTATCTGTCTGTCTGGCTGTGTGTGTTTTGCTGCTGCCGGTCTAATGTCAAGCTGAGTGTGTATTTGTTGTAATGCTTAAGTTGATCACAAGAATGCCTAGATATGTATTAGCTTGCTTGGCTATATATTTTGAGCATAGATTGCATACATTTTTAATATTTATTTTCAAGAACATTATTTTTTGGCTTGTGGTTGGTTGAAGGTCATTCTTAATTGTAACCTTTTAGGCTGCTTATTGGTACCCAGTTTTATTAGAAATTTAATAATTGATTGGTTTCAAGTGACAAAAATTGAGATTACATACGACTTAAATTAATCCTAACTCTTTCGTTAATGATATTTTGAAATCCATCAAAATTTTATTTTGATTATCTACTAGTTACTATTTTCCACCTTAAAACTACAAAATTTGAAAAGAATGTTCAAGATCTAAACCCAAAGCCAGTTTTTGTCAAATTTGAACTTTGTTTTGTGAGGAAATATCACTATTGGGAACTATTAAGAAGAATTTTAAGAGTATTCATAGAGTCAATGAAATTTGACATATTTTGGGTATATCTAACTATATACCTAAAATATATGCATTTTATATATACACACTATTATATAAAATTGAAATGCAAATTTTTGTTTCTAGGTAAACTGCAAAAGTACTGGGCCAATTTTTATGAAATTAGTTTTAAAAAGTTATATTTGGGCTACAGCACAGCATAGGGGTATTTTTATTTCGAAATTTTTATACGTTTAATGAAAGTGTTAAGTTTCTTAAGAAATCATCCCCTATCCCATGAATTGCTTGATCGTTTTCTTTTCACATGTTTTTGTTGCGAGAATTTCATTAAACTCTATGTTTTTCTCTACTCTTCTCTGTTTCTGCTCAGCTAGCACAGCACAACATAAAAAACAGATGAGCCTCTCGCAAGGTAAAAAACAAGAACAAAACAAAACAAAGGAAAAGAAAAAATGTTTTTTATTTCATTTGATATGCACTGTCTTAAGGGCTGATGTTACACGGTGATCGTTTGAACGGCTGTCAAAAGTTTTTGTTGGAGTAACAAAAACGTGTTAACGCTCTTTATTGATAACAAAAACGTCCGTGGCGAAACCGCGAACCGCTGTATCTTGCTAGTATTCTATAATTTACATTTGAAATTGATTAACTGCATTATTTGCATAGTTTTGAGCATACATTTCTTATTCCTAAAAAAAAGAATATATGTCGGACATCTTTTAAATGAATCATTTTGAAAACAATCAATTCACTGTTATGGGACTAATAAGAAAATACACTCATTCTTCCCTTCATTCTTTGATTTAAGGCAGAAATTTGTTTTAGAAACAAATTATACATGATTTGAACAATGCTTTTTTAAACAAGAAAAAAATATTTATAGAAAAAAGAGCTTATCCTGCTTTCATCTTTCGAACTGCCCAAAGATAGTTTTTTGTCAAATTTGAACCTTGTTTTGTGAGGAAATATGGTGTTTTGAAGATTATAAGTAGAATTTTAAGGGTATTCATAGAGTCTGGAGTAATATTTGTAATATTAAAGTCATTTACTTATACTGTAATTTGCAGTTGAAATTGATTAAATGTATTTTCATCGTTTTGAGCATACATTTGTAAATTTTTTAACAAAAAGGATATGTGGCAGATACCTTTCAAGTGAATGATTTTGAAAAAAAAACCACTCAGTTATGTACTTTGTAAAAAAATGCACTTATTCTTATCATTCTTTAATTAAAGCAAAAAATTGCTTTAAAAAATTATAAAAATTTACATTATATAATGATTGATTTTGGACAGTTTTTGTGTAGGCATGAGTAGTGAGGAATTACATCTTATTATTTAATTTTTTTCAGTAAAGGATTTATCGCAAGAGCATTTAATTGGAATGATTTTGGAAATTTGAACTCACAGATATTTAGCAGATATACTTTTACACTCATCCTTACATTTATGGAAGAAGTTTGTGAAAAAAATATTTATATATAACCCAAACAATGATTTCTTTAAGTCACTTTTAGTAAGAGATGATTTTTGAGCAAAAAGTCGTTCAAATTTAATATCTTGAAAAAAAGGATATATGGCAAGCATCTTTAATATAAATAGTTTGAAATAAATAAATTCATAGTTATGTATCTAATATAAATATTCACTCATTCTTCTGAAAAATTTGTGGAGAAATTTCATAAATATCCTTACAAAGATCCCTTTGGTAAGTTTTTGTTTTAACAATGATTTTTGTACACTAATTTAATAAAAAAAATTTCTTTTAAAAAAGGATATATGGAAAGCTTATTTAATGTTAATGGTTTCAAAAAAATTAATTCGTTGTTACGTATCTAATTTAAACATACATCCGTTCTACTATTCATTCTTTTATTTGAAAAATAAATTCGTGAAAAAATTTTATAAATATTCTTATATTTATTTATATTCTATTATATTTATATTCTTATAAATATTCTATTCTTTTTTTTACAAAGAATTTTTTTTGTTTTTGTTTCAGTAATGATTTTCGATCAATAACTCTTAAAAAATTTTCTTGAAATAAAAGGATATATGACAATCAGATTTAATATGAAGGATTTTAAAAACTTGGACTTACAGTAATATTTCTGGTATAATTATACACTCGTTTCCCTAACTTTAATTCAGTCACTTGTGAAAAATTTTGGAAGAAGTAAGCTAAACAATGAATATTTTTGGTTAGCAGTTGTTGGGCATAATTTCTGAGTAATTATAGTTCGAAATGGAATTTGTTCAGAAATGAATATATAAGAATATATAGAATAATTGTATAATTATATACACACCGGACTCGTTAATTTGTTAGTTGTGACTTATTATCCTACTACATCCACTTTGTTTTTGTAAAATTATAGATCAAAGACAAATTGCATGTTAAGAAAATAACAAGTAACAACTAACAAACTAAAAACTAACAATGTGAATACTCCAAATATAATACATACACATGATTTTTTTAAATTAACTCATAGTTGTATTGAAAGCATTACCACACACATCCGTTCTGTTATTTAAGGCATAAATGTATGCATAAATAGGTGGAAAAAACCTTTGTAATGAATGTTTTCGATTAGGAATGTTAAATAGGCAATAATTTTTTAAAATTAAAATTACCTAAAAAAAGGATATATCGCAAGCTCCGTTCATAATAATGATTTTGAAAAAAGTTTATACGTAGTTATATTAGTGACAAAAAAAGACATTCGTTATGTTATGAAGTATCTCACTCAAGACATACATTAAGGCATACAAATAAGAAAATTTATTTAAAAATGCATCCTTTTGCTTGGGAATGGTTACTTAGCATTAATTCGTTAAATTTCAGTTTCCCTAAAAAATAGGATATAAGGCAAGCTCCTTAAATATCAATTATTTTGGAAAAACTTTTACGCAGTTATATTAGTGACGCAACTAGACATTCCTTCTGCTATTAAGACCATCATTAATGGCATACATTTGGGAAAAATAATTTAAAACTTTCACAATAACTTTTGCGCTCAGTTATTGCAAGCAAATTATCGCTGTGCAAAAATCCGTATTACATGAAAAAGGATACATATGCTAGATCGAATTCCCTTTAATTTGTGAAGTATGCAAAATAAGAAAAAAATCAATGTGTCAAACTTATTTTTAAAGCAAGTCACATTTATTCTCTGCATGGTTGCAATGTTCATGAGCGTGGCCATGCTAGTACAATTGAAGCCAAACTATCAAGTATTTTCTAAGTTCAACGAAATAATTCGGAAAACAAGAAAATATTGCTCAAAGTAAGGCAACTTGATGGTGTAATTCATATTTTTTCCCTTACAAAAGCTAAACAGTTATCCAAACATTTTCAAAGGCTCTGTATCCTTTATTATTTTTTCAAGTTTATCACGTTTAGGTCAGGTTTCAATTGATTGGGATTCAATTTCTAATTTTTGCCAAACCAAGTTATTTACTATAAAAATCACCGAATGGAGCTTGACACCAAATTACCCACTTTTTTAATACTTATCGATTTAAATAGGGACAGCATTTTTGCCTTTATTCCAACGTTATTTTGTGCTTCAGTTTTAAGTCTTCGTTTTTTTTTGGATTATAGAGGTCAAGTTCGTAAAAGGTTTTCCGTGCAAGTGATTCTAGGATTCTTTGAAATCTCTACCTTTTCATTCCTATATCAAACCTTACTTCTCTTCAGTTCACATACCCTGCGATGCCGTATTAAATCTTGGCAATATTCTTTTTTTTAATTTCGAAAGCGATGGCATATAAAAAAGGATCAGTCAACAAAAGTTTTTATTTCCATTTTTATAGCGCAGAAAATTCTTAAATTTCAGAAATCTGCTGCCGTTAAGAGAAACATGTTTTTCTCATGTCTCATGATTAAATCTGCACACGCAGACATGCATGAATCAAGGATTCATCGCCATTTGCTCTGCAACTTCAAAATACCAAACACGATTATCCTTTGAACCCATCAACGGGCTGCTAGTAATGCGGTAAAGTTAGGATAAATAAAGTCGTAAGGAGAAAACCTAGCTCAAATTACAAGAACATAAAGGTGGCCAAGCAAGCACACACACACACACACACACAACCACTCACATGCTTAGGCCCAATAGGATCTAATAGCAACCCCAACACCGTCCATTACCTTTCACTTTTATGTTTAAGTTTAAGAAAACATTGCTAAAGGTAAGAAAAAGAGCAAAGAAGTCCTTTAAGCAGAGCAGCAAATAAAACTGGGATTTCTTACCGCAAGAAATTTAAAAAAAAGAAATAAATCCCCGAACTTAAGTTTTCTAAAAAAAAAACACCTTAGATGCTGCTGCTGATTTCAAGCTCACTGTGACTTGTTCAAAAACAATTATTGAATGTAGTGGTAGGCGCGCAGTTGAAAATAACTTTTTCGTAATGCCTTTAGGGTGCAGGAAAAAGAAGGAAAATAGAAGAAAACGTAAAGAAAAAACAGGGAGGTACTTAAAAGCAGCAGCAGCAGGATAAACAACTAATAGCTGCCTACCTGCAGGGTTGTTCGTTGCGCCAGGTTCGGTGTTGAGCTAAACAGCAGGTAGCTTAAGGGTTTCATGAAGAGCCAAAGAAAAAAAAAAAACAAAAATCCAACATAAGAAGCAATGAAGAAATGAGGGACACACAGCCTAACAGACAGCTTGACTAGCTTGCTATCTAAGGATGCGACTCGTTAGCATTCCACAAACGTATGCGTTCGAACGTTAGCTTCCTTTTTTTGGTGCAGATTTTATGCTGGCTTTATGTAGTTCTTTTGTGGCAAAAGTTTTAGTTTATTTCGCTTACTGCTGGCTAGTAGGCCGCCATTTTTTCAGATCGTTCATAAATAATGCTAAAAGAAGTGGAGTGTTTTTTTTTTCGAAACCTTTCTTTCGTGGTTTTCTTGTTTAAACTTATTCGACTACTACTTTTTTGGTCGAATAAAATTTTTTCGCCTTCTTTTTTTATTGAGTTTCACGGCTTAATTAACGCTGTAATGACGAAAAGCTGCATCGTCGTCGTCGTCTGAAGGCAAGTTTTTAATTTATGTTTTCAGAAATACGCGCAGGATGTAGAAAGGAAATTGGTTTTTGTTTTTTCATCAAATAACAAAGCGTAGTCGATAGAAAATGGATAGAGGGTGGTGTGATGGGCAATATAGCGCAATTGAATAGGTTTCTAGATATCAAATTGAGCTGTATAGCGTAGTTGGTGGCTTTAATTAGTGAAGCTAGATGTGGAGAGTCTGAAGATGTTGTAGTCGGAAGAGTTAAGAAGCTCAATTAAATAAAAATTTATGCAACACCCTTCTCAACATCAACTCGACTATTCTCTTTTGCCGAAAAGTCGAGGCGGCATGGTATAAGTCATATTGAGATATAACGTTTTTTCTTCAAACTTTTTAACCTAATCGGCTTAAACGTGTTGTTATTTTAGGCAGCAACAACAAAACAAACAAAAAATAAATAGTGTTTAAGGCGAAGTGGACAGAAATAGAGAAAACTTGAGAAGGCATGCTTAAAACACAAAACATTTTGCATTAGACTTTCTGATTTGTGGAACTTTCGTTAGGCGTGACGTATTTATTGTTCTATGGTTTCTTATTTAAAACTACTTTTTAATTTAAAGAAAACATCTTTCCAAGTTGGTGTAAAGATTTCCAAGTATAATGACAATCATCATAAATTATTGTGATATTTATTTACATTATCAACACCATGATACAAAGAATTCGATAATAGTAACAGTCCTTTTGGCGATGATAACTTGTTAAAAATAGTAAACATTAGAAAATGAAAAAGTAAAATTATGCAAATTAGTTTAAATATAGATAATGATAAAGAGAGAAGAGACATGTCGAGAGCAGATAGACTTAAAGAACAGAGAGATAAAGAGAGCAGAAATATAGAGAAGAGAGATATAGAGAGCAGAGAGATATGGCGAGCAGAGGTAAATGTACAGGGTTGCCAACTTAAAATTATAAAAAAATTGGCTGAAAATTTCATAAAAAATGACAAAAATTGTTAAGTTCATCTTAATTATGTTCTGTCACTGTTCTGTCAGAACCAATTTATTTTTTCATTCAATTTCAACACAGAGATTTAGTGTGAATAGAGATATAACTCAATAGAATGATGGCCAACGACAACAATAAGCAACTATCCTGAACGTGTTTTATAACTTCCTTCACACCGCTTCCAAAACTTCTAAAATTCCGAAAAGAATGAAGAAGTTCTACACATTCTCTTCTATATAAAAGAATGTATAAAAAACGAATGCTTTATTAACAAAAACTTAATTCATAACAGGAAACATTATAATTTGTAACGTGTTCAATAGAAATAGCATTATTTTCATATATATAAATAGCATCATTGTGGTGTTATATGGTATTTGTGAAAAATAAGTTGCATTTTTTAAAAATTTAACGATAGAATTTTAAGTAAAAGTACAATAAAAAAAAATATCACCGATAGGCTTGTATGTAGAAACATAATAAATTTACAGCTCCGAAATGAAAACAAAACTCCAAAAATTACATAGTAGATAGAAAAAATTATACAAAATTTTCTTTGAGACCTAGAGTGCAGCACCTTTGATCTTAGCTCGTTTCATATAAAACACAACAGAGGATCGAGTTCACATGGCTCTACAGCTCCATAAGATACACTTCTTTAACTGTTTTTTACGAGTACTCCTTACTTTTCCTTACCTTTTCTATTGAAAAAGTGAGAAGGAAATAGATCGAATGAGAAATAGAAAGAAAGTGAAAGATAAATGGAGAGAAAGATAAATGGAGAGAAACAGAAATAGAGAGAAAGATAAATAGACAGAAAAGAAAATAGAGAAAATGAGAAATAGAGAGAAAGAAATAGAGAGAAGGAAAAATAGAGAGAAAGAGAAAAAGAGGAAAAGAGAAAAAGAGAAAAAGAGTGAAAAAGAAATAGAGAGGTAGTCCCAATTTAGACATGCCGATATGACGACGATTTCTCTCACCGATTTTCAGTTTGTCGACGCAGTAGCCGTACCAGCGGCGATTTAGCGTTATTACTCTTTCACTCACATAAAAAAATTGTGAAACAGCAAGCAAACATCGTTCGGCAAAATCGTCGAGTCTAAAAGCAATGGACGACGAAACAGCGAAACAAAAGAAAAACCATGAAAATCGGTGAGAGAAATCGTCGTCATATCGGCAAGACTAAATTGGGACGAAGAGAAATAGAGAGAAAGAGAAATAGAAAGAATGAAAAATATTGTGAAGGAGAAATCGAGAGAAAGGGAAAAAGAGAGAATGAAAAATAAAGACAAATAGAGGAAAAGAGAATCAAGGAGAATGAAAAAAAGATAGAAAGGGAGAGAGCGAGAAAAAGAAAGAAAAAAAGAAAGAAAGAAAGAGAGAAAGGAAGAAAGAAAGAGAGAATGTTAGAAAGAGAGAGGTAGAGAGAAAGAAAGAGAGAGAAATAGGAAGTGAGAAAAATAGAATAAAGGAAAAAAAAAGAGAAATAAAGAGGAAAACAAGAAAAAGTCAGAAAAAGAGAGGGGAGGATTGAAAATAAGGTAGAGAGAAAGAAAGAAAGACGGATGTAAAGAGAAATAGAAAGAGGGAAAAAGACAGAGAGAGCGAAAGAGAGAGAGAGAAAAAGAAAGAGTGAAAGAGTGAGAGAAAGAGAGACAAAAAAAGTGAGAGAAAAAGGTAGACAAAAGAAAGAGATTGAGGGAGAGTGAGAAAGGAAGAGAGAAATATATAGAAATATATAAATAGAGTGAGATGGAGACAGATAAATACAGAAAAGAGAGAAACAAATCGAGAGAGAGGGAGAGAGAGAGAGAGAAAAAAAACGAGAGAGATAGAGAGAGAGAGAGAAAGAAAGAGAGATAGAGAAAGAAAGAGAAAGAGAGACAAAAAAGGGAAAAGAGAAGAAAAGATAGGGAGTGAGAGGAAGAGGAGAAAAAATAAGGAGTGAGAGAGTGAGGGAAAGAAGAGCGAGTAAAAAAAAGAGAAAAAGAGAAAGATAAAGAAAAAGAGACATAGGGATAGAGAGATAGAGGTATAGAGAGATGGAGAAATAAGGATAAGAAGGGATATAGGCACAGAGATATAAAGAGATGGATAGAGATATATAGAGATAGAGAGAGATTGAGAGATATAGAGAGATATAGAGAGAGATTGAGGGATAGAGAGATTGAGAGACAGAGAGAGATTGAGAGATGGAGAGAGAAATTGAGAGATAGCAAGATAGAACAGATGTATATTCAGAAAAGAGGCAAATAGAGAGATGTAAGTAGAAAGGTGAGAAGTATTTACTACAACTTCGCTTTTAAATGGGCTATTATTTGACAAATATATAATTTTTAAGAAGATATTGTATACAAAGCATATTTTTAACATTCTTTTTTTACTATGTTTAGTCTTTTCATCTTCTTTTCCCCGTTTCCCAATTAACGCCATATTTTATAACATAATTTTTACAGAATCTTTCTGCGGCTTACATTTTTTTTAAAAGGGAAACAAAGATTTTTTAAAATTATGGGAAACACACAGAATATATAGAAGAAAGAGCACAAAAAAATATTGCAAGAATTAGAAGAATCCTTGAGAAAAAAGAATTAAGAAGCAAAAGAAATGAAAGAAAAGCGACAGAAATAGAGTTTTGCAAAAAAAAAAACGTATATAAGTCCTGAAAAAAATAAAAATGCTAAAACACTGGTGACATAAATCAGTATCACAGATCACAGTATGAGTGCAAACGAGTAAATTTTACGGCATTTGAGTAACAAGAAAGACAAGAATAGATTAAATTGAATGATATTTTCTTTTATTTCGTAAAAAATTAAAGAGAACACACATTATGTTCCACAAAGAAAACAAGCACAATCAAATGACGGCACAAATTTTTTCAAAATAAGTTCTTTGAATAAAAAAAACCTCGGTATTTCTTTGCATTTTTTGAGACAAAAACTAATTTTGTTTTTTAGGACTAAAAATACGAATAGAAATTTGCGCATATTCTTCTTTATTACTTCTCTGAAAATTGCAGCATATTTAACTGCAGCATAAACAATATATATATATATATATATATATATTTACATATCTATTAAAGAAATTAACGAATTTTGTCGAGAAATCATTTTATTTGTCTCAAGTAGTCTTACAGAAACACATTTTAAATCTCCATAAAGTAAAATTTTTCTCCAGGCCTTAAAACGATAATTAAAAAAAATACGTATACGCCTGGGTTGTTTAAAATAAAGCTCTAAGAAGCAGTCTCAGCTGAGCTTAATGTTCTGGCTTTTCGCTAAGCTGATTTGCTTTTTTTTTACCTCTTCCATTCTTGCCTCCTGGCTTCTGCTCATCTTGCCTGCACAGCTTTATGTAAATAAATAGTAAATCTTGCCTGTGCTTCGGTCACTTCACCGACCTTTTTTTTTTTAAGCTTTTTAATTCAACCCAGTTATTACAGAATTTTTACCACAACACCGAGCAGTTTCTTAAGGCGTCGTCCTTTCAACAGACAGGTTTCAATATTAAGCCAAGGTACACAGAGCATTATGTGAACGAACGGTTATGTTCGGTTTTTTGCTGTTCTGACCCAACCGCATCATCACGCCACATACATATTTTTGCATTCGATGCGCTCCTGCTTGCGCATATACAATTTTTTCCTCGCCTCTTCTATGTTGTTAAAGCTTAAAATGCCTCTAGGCCATAAAATGGTTTGAATTTCATTGCGCGCTTCTTGGCTTGATCCTTTTCGTTTTGTGCTGCTTGTTTGTTGTGTCATGCTGTGTTTTGTTTGTGTTTGTTTGTATGTTTATTTGTGTTTGTGTTGCTTACCTTTGCTGCGCTGTTGCGCTGCTGCTTTGCGTTTTAGTGCCCGCCGCTTCCTTGCACAATTTATGGGTTCCTTATTTCTCGAGCATATCTTTTGTATCTGTGCCGTTTTATTTACAGCTCGTGTTTGTTTCCTTATTATATTCGCAAAATAAGAGTAAAAAGAAAAAAAAAAACAATCTGGCATCACTTTTATTTTTTATTTGCTGCCATGAAAATAAAAATGCGCTCAGGATATGCTTTGCCGCTGCTATCTTATTATATTCCGTTTTTATTTTCTTTAATATTTTCTATTCTTTGTGATTTTTATTTTGCTGTTGGTCCTTTTTATTTGCTTAGCTTTGCTGTTGTTGGCGTGCAAAAGTTTTCTTGCTGCTGGTTCCTGCAGTATTTCATGTTTTGTGGTGCATTACAAAATTGCAAAGGATAATGCAAACAAATTTTTAGTGGCTTTATTTTTGAGATTTTTGTTAGTGTTTCCGAGAAATATTCGGAATTTTATAAAATGAAAGTTCATGTTATTCCAGCAACATGCTGAGAGCTTTTCACTCAGTATTTTTTGCCAAAAACATCACAAGAACTTGTATCAGTATGTTCTTTAATAGCTTTAACAAAATTTGATTTTCTACAAAAATCTGCCAACACTTCTGGCATATATCCTTTACAACAAAATCTGCTAAGCCATTACATTGGCTTGCTGTGTTTTAAATACGACTTCCATCGCTGATCCTTGCATCTTATTCATGCAATCTGACTTAGTAGAATTTTGGCTTATCTGTATGTATAGACTTCAGTACCTGTCATTCATACGGAGCTTCTTGCTACGTTCTACATTCACGAATTTATGTTTACTTTTTGGAAATTGCTTTTTAAATATTTTATGACTGTGTATTTGTGATCCTGTTGTATGAAGCTAGTGCTTATGTTCTGCCTGTACTCTACACGCTCTGCTTGGTAAATATTCTTTACACTTACTTAAACACTGCTTGCTGCTTGCGTTGGTTTTTGTCGAACTTTTGCCTGCGACCACTTCACTCAGCTCAGCTGCAGTCATCAATGTCTAGGTATGAAAAACCTCTTTTATTAAGCTGCTTCTTGAAAAAGTGAGCTTCTTTTAATTGTATATCATAAATTAATAAATGTGTAGTAAACCATATTTTTTTTTTGTTCCATTATCCTTACCTACCTATGCTTGACTACCTACTGGCTATAAATTTAAATTTTATTATTTTCATTTCTGTCAAACATATTTATTTCACATAAACTTATTCTCTCCTGTCACATTTGCTCAATGTTATTTTTTTATTTTTGCTCAAAATAACAGTCTTTCATGTCTATACCTAATATCCTGTAATAGCCTGTCGTTTTTCTTTTATCATCGAAATTCAATTGCAAAACGATGCTTATTGTTTTTCACCCGCCATACCCTCTCACTGCTGAAACCAAGCCCCTCTCCACCCTTGCCGAAACTTTATTATTGCTCTACATTCTTGTACAATTTGAGTCTATGTGTTATTTTACGGTTTATTAGTTTTCACTCTGCCAGAGACGTGTGCACAACTGCTCTAGGGAACATCGTCGTTCTGATACATGTGAAAAACATGAAGTTGCATGAAATTTCCCTTGTGCATAGTTTATGCCATACATGAGTTCAGTTTTTATTTCAGTTTGGCAGAAAAGCACTAACATAATCTTTATGCTCAGACAGGCAGCAACTGAATTTTCTTAGTACTTTGCGCTATAGACTTGAAATTCTGTGTATGAATGCATGAGTAGTTTATGCATGTTCGCTAGTAGAAATGAACACATTCAGTAGCTTGGCAAGAAAGCTTGACATATATCCTTTATTTTTTATTTATTATTTTGACACTACTGCTTTGCAGAATTGCATATATATGCTGTTAGATTAAGTTAAAAGTAATAAAATTTATCATAGTTTCTCCTAATCACTAATTGTTATTAAAAATAAATTAAGCATGTATATAAGTATTTGTTGTTATTATTTGCAGAATGGAAGCATAATTTTGTGCTTTATGTTCTAAAAGTTTCAAAATGGTCACAAAAGATGTGTAAGCAAAGCTCTATATATATCCTTTTTTAAAAATAAATTAATTTTAACTTGTATGCAATGCGTAGTCAAAATTTTGACAACAATTTTGTTATATGCCATAAAATGTATAAAATTATCAACATGTCTGCTAATTTTTCATTCAAAATATAGAAAGGACCTTTCAAATTCTGAAAATAATTATTAAATGAAAGCATTACTGCACTACACATGATCGACTTAAAATTTTTTGTGCATGCATTTTGTTTTTTTTATTGCAATTTTTGTTTCGGAAAATTTGTATGCCAATGCTGTTCGATTGTGTAAAAGGTTTTCAATTTTTTTTTTTGCATTTGGTCAGCAAACCGAATTTATCATAGAAATTTGTTGTATGTTTGTCAAATTGAAAGAGTTTTCCATATATCATATTTAAGACATTATACCTTCTGCTTAAACACTATTAAAATTTAACAACTAAGCCAACTGTACTAGAATTTAAAGCTTCATAATTTTAGTTTCTCTCTAAAATGTTTAATAATAACAGTTATTATTTTGCAGAATGAACGTGATTTACTTCTAAGTAATATTGATCTGCAAATTTATTGTACTATCGGCATATTTACATGTCTCCACATATATCCTTTTTTCTTGCATATAATTTTTGCTACAGCTATCATACTTAAACATGAGAAATGATTGCGAATTGATGTGAAAGTGAGATTGGTAAAAAAATTTTCTATACAAAAAGCTTATTTAAACATGTGCTCACATATCCTTCTTTAATCCCGTAAAAATTTTTGCTTAAAAGCAATTCAAATATTACTGACCGAAAAAAAATAATTTTTAATATTTTTTTTTTCAATTATACTATTATTTCTGTTTAAAATTAAAGAACTGAAAATCAGAAAACATGAATTTTTATGCAATAAATATAACTACTTATATAAATTTGTTGTAACATTCATATTAAAGCAGCTTGCCATATATCCTTTTTTTTGTAAAATTCAAACTTGGGCTCAAATTTCCATATAATGCCTTGCATGCTACATAAAAAGTTATTTTGCTCACAATTTACGGCAGCTTATTACCTTTTATGCCTCCCATACGTGACTCTGACTAACCTTTAAATTCTACTTCAAAGTTCAACAAAACTTGAACTCTTGCACACGTCTGCCAAACTCCTAACTCCAAATTTTTCAGCTGCAGCTAGTCTGTTTTATAATTACCTCAACATCCTTGCTGCTGCTGCAAGGATCTTTAGTGCACAATCACGTCGATGATGTCTAGCTTTATTAGCTATGCTTTTGTTACCTTCATTTCACTCATATTTAATATTCACTCGGGACTACTTTGTTCAAATTGCTTTGCTTGCTCAGTGCATAATATTCGATAAAAGCAACGCGCTGATACTAACAACAACAACAAAAACAAAACCAAGAATTATAAAGAGAACAAGTGAAAATATGTTTGTGTTTGCAATGGTATTTGTGTTGGTGTTGGTGTGGCTGTTTCTTTATGATTGTATGTGTGTCTGTGAATTGCATTTTGAAGCATTCATATTGGCTTCCTTTATGGCTTGATTTAAAAATTCATAACTTCGTCATGCTGTGTTGTATTGCTCAGTTGTTTTCCTTTGCGGTTTATATCCTTTTTTCTTAACTAACAGTTGATGTTTTCTAAAAAGCTTGAGTTGAGCATGCATGATTTTTGTTCTCACCACTCCCCTAAAAGTGAAACATTTGTACGGTATGTGTTTTTGTGCAAAAGCCACACAGTCTGTCAGACAGACAGACAGAAGTCAGTCAAACCTGTGGCGCTGGTCAAAGCATTTTAGGAGCTTTTTATCAATGACGTGAGGGTGTGGTAGAGTAAAACTTTTTCAATATACATCTCATCGATGATGCTGATGAACAACTCCTACCTTTTGTTTTTCTATGTAAGCGTGCAGTATCCATGTAAGAGTATCCTTTTTGTTAAGCTTGCCACATTGGTTTTTTTTTTGTTTTTTTATTGTTGGGAAATCTAAGGAGATTTTAATAAATATAATTTTGGCAGATGTGGTTTTCGATGTTTTTTTTTTTTTTGGTTAGATAACTTTTGGCTGGATGCTTGCAATATCCTTGTGAAATTTTTCAATTTAATTGTTAAAAAATTGTTTTTGAAACTTCGATGCTTGAGTTTGTTTGTGGCCTAGAGGTGTTTTATGAGTACAGTCTTGAGTGCATTTTAAAAAGTTTTTTTTTTGATTTTAAGTTTTTTATATCTTCCAAGTACATATCTTTAAACTAACAATAACTGCAAATGCTATCCTAAACTTAATGTTCATTTCATATTTTTTTTTTAACTTATGGTATGTGTTTTTGTGTGCAAGTGTTTCTTCTGCTCCTTTTTGCTGTTTGTCTTGAACGACCCACTAGTGTATGTCAAGTGCTTAATGTCTGTGCTCTTAGCGTTTTGTTATATAATAGAAAATCTTTAATGACATTTTCTTAGGAGCATTTTATGTGTAAGTGTATCTGCAACTTCATATTCCTGTTCGTGAAGAGCTTGTGCAAGATTCCAAGAATACAACAAAAGGAAGCAGCACATGAAAAAAGAAATTGCTCTGAATTGTTCTTACTGCTAAAAGGATATGAAATTTAATGTCAAGCATTTCACAAGAAACTCAAAACTCTTGCTTCTTATGTCCTTAAACTTTGAAAATGGAATTAAGATTATGAGCGGCCATAAAAACTGCTTTCTTAAATGCATCATCCTTTTTGTAAAAGATTAAATTTTCAGTTGAGCAATATCTTATCAATTTAGAGCTTAAAATCATTGTTTCTATTAAGATTTCCGGCAATTGTGCTATAATTTTTGTGCGGAACATAGCAAAATGAATGTGATACATCATGATAAAAATTTTTGCATACCAATATCTGCAATATTAGGTATGTTCAGCAAGCCTCTCATATATCCTTTTTTATGCATTCCCCTTTTTGCTCAATTTCTATAAAATTAAAGTTAAGTAAAGAAATGACTAGCAAAATGAGTAACATCATGTCAAACTGACTTAACTACTTACCTAATTTATCCTTAAAATGTGTATTCGAGTTGCAGCTCATATATATCATTTTAATAAAAAACTGCAATTTACGCTTGAACATTTTAAAAAATTGTAAGGTTAAGCTATTTTTTTTTCATTTATTGAATCATATTGTGCTTACGGATTTCTTCGAAGAGAAATTCTTCGATTTCTTTATAAATGATTGCCTTACAAACAATGCTGGTAAACTGAGCAAATGCAATTTTAAAAATCTTGGATAACTGCACTAGCAGTTTTTAGATAACATGCATTTCAAAGATGCTGACCATATATCATTTTCTTTTTAATTTCAAATTTGAACTGCAATTTATACTTTTTTTGCTGTTTTATTTTGCTTTATTATACTAAGATATAATTTTGCTTTATATCTACTAAAAAACTTTCAACATTTGCTCTTTCTACTTTGGATTTCACTTTGCCGGTCGATTGATTTCATTTTGAGAAGCTTTCGAAAGCATTAAGCTAGACTCGTTATTCTTGCCATTGCTATAATTTACCACTTTTTCAACTCTATTGTTGTGCCTTGCAAACTCGTTTTGCAACTCTTATTTTTGTTTTGCTTTTTTGCAACTTGCACACTTCGATTTAATTACATCTGTTTCAGCGAAAATGTAACATATGCGCCGTTTACTTCTATGTTCATTATGTTTTGCAGTCGGAACACATTTCAGCTGGTGCACAGTCAAACATATTAAGCAGGCACACATCAACAGCTGTTTGCTTGCATTGGTGGTTGTTCAAATTAGAGCAAATCATTTGCACACTAATTTTTTCAATGTTGCTGGTTTAGTAGCAAAATGTTTTTTGTGTGCTTAAGTAAGTTGGATTAAAAGAAAAGAACGCGGACTTGCACCAGCACTTAAATTTTTTTACTTTTCATGCATTGTACTTTTTTCCGTACAAACTATTCCTAATCCAAAAGTAAGTGAAAACATAATTTTTAATGATATTTTCTCAGTTTTTTCCATATTATGAGCTTAAAGTTTAGATATTTATAGCACAAAGAGTGCTTGCATGAATATCTTATATGTGCGCATACTTGGTTTTTCTATATCTAGCAAATTAAAAATGGTTTACATATATCCTTTTTTTTAAAAATTTTGAATATGGGCTGAAAACTTTCCAGAATACAACTAAAAGCAATTTTTTCACATATTTTTTTCTTCGGTATTTGAATTTCATAGTTTTTATCTTTTATAAAAACCTTAAATTTAGAATTATATAGCAAAATGAATGACCTTATGTCAGGACAATGTAACTGCTTACTTAGTTTTTCTATATCAGGCATATCAAAAATGCTGCCGATATATCCTTTTTTTTTAAAAAGTACAATTTACACTCAAAACTATCCAAGTGCAGCCTTACATCTTTTTTTGACATATTTTTCATGAAACATTATTATAAAACTTGCTACATTTAAAACTTTTGCCTACAATAAAAGTTTGCTTAGCGAAAAGGATGTCTTATTGGCAAGCTAAGTAAACTGCAAAAGCAATGTTTCAAAATAGTGCATTTTATAGATGCTGCTCATATGTTCTTTTTTCAAAAAGTCAAATTTTTAATCAAAACGGTTAAAAATGCACCTATAAATAAACATAATATAGTCGTATATTATTTATTTAAATATGCACGTGTGCACAGTAATTTAAGAATTCTTAGAAGTGCGTTATTTTATTAAATAGACCTAGTCATAGTCTATATTGTGTTTAGGTTTTGCTGTCTTGTGTTATAATTGGTAAATCTTCTAAATCTGCCATTTCATGTTTATAAATTAATTATCTTAAAATTAATTATAGCGCGTGCTAATAAATAAGCCGAAAAAATTAAATATGCGCCCGAAAATATGCAAGTATTAGTCATGCACGCATATATGTGTTTATTTGCCAGCATTTTAGGAAATAATCCGCAATTGTTGATATAGTTGTTGTTGTATATAATAAGATGATTAAATAAATGTTGCTACCGACACGCACGCACACCAATTAAGTATCCTGTGTGCGTGTGTATCTATCGCTCTATTACACGCTCAAGCCTTCCTATGTTGAAGAACCATTATATCTGATACATATATATATATATATATATACTTTACTATACTTTACTATTCTTTCTATGTAACATTATCTGCGATCTATGCAGAGCAAATTGAAATTGATTGCTATGCAACCCCGACTAGATGGTAAAATTTATTTGATTTAATTAAAGTTGCTTTGATGTCCTTTATATTAATTTTTGTTCTCATCATATAAATAAAAGAAGTTCTCTAACATAATTTCCTTTCTTTTTCTCTTTCTAGGTAAGCATAAACATTTTGAAGCAAAACCGAAACACTTAAGCATAAACCGTAAGTTTATCCGGGTATAAAACGTTTAAACTCTTTGTTTTTTTTTTATTATTTCAAATCCATTGCTCTAACCATAGTAAGCCCAAACAATTGGCAAAAAATGCCAGCAATTATTAAGAGACATAAAAGTTTACGTTTTGCAGGTATTTTTGGTATATTTTTTTTTGTATTTTACTTTATCCTTGCAACGAAATAATTGTTCAGAGCTACCCTTAAAAGACATAAAAATCCAAACAGTCCAATTCCCATGGACATTATTAACACCAAATCTACAATAATTTAGTTTTAAGGCTTTCTAAGGGCTTTTGTCAGGTTTGATTTTTTTTTGTTGTTTTTGTTTTATATATCCTTGTATACGGCTCTATAAAAAAGTATTACTCGAAAACAAAAGACGACAATGAAAAAAGCAAAACAATGAAAATAGATATAAAAGTCACACCAACATGGAGCATGTGAGTAACTTTGTTAGAGTATAATTCGTAAATATGTTGTTGTTGTTGTTGTGTGACATGCATTTAGCAGCACAAAATAGCATATGTGTCAATATTTATTTGTCTATGTTAAGTGAAGCGTTAAATGTGGGAACTGGTTTTGTTTTTAAGAAGCATAAACATATCCTTTATTTTGCACAAAAATTGATTTTGTGTGTTTTGACAGTTTTCAATGTGTTTGCCTTAAGGACATTATTAATTCAGAAAGTTGTTGAATTTTTTTAATACTCTGCAAATATGTAAATGTATCAATTATTAATAAAAATGCAAAGTATGAGTTTTTATGTGAATCTATGTAATGACATTTATTAATTAAATAACTACTGTTTGTGTTATGTAAGGCAGCAAAGTTTTCATATATTAGTAATTGTGATTTTATTTTATAAAAAAAATAGATTTTTCGTTCTTTATAATATGATTCCATAAAAGCAAAAATGTGATTAAAAAAAATTAACAGAAAGTTTTGTTTTTACATGTTCAAAATGCTATGCATGTACACCGAGAAAAAAGCTTATGTTAAATTAACAAAAAACCTAGTATAATTTATAAGCTGGCTTTGGCAATTTTCAGCCTCCCAAGTTCTTCATTAGCACGCCAAAGTTTAACATGTGTATTTGGTAATTTATACAGTACTTTAATGAAAAAAGTTTTAACAGTTATAACTTTTTTCCGAGTTTTGCTTTTTTTTTTTTTTAAGTTTTTTTGAGTTAGAACCAAAAAAATACTCTCTTGGTTTGATCATAAATTATGAAGAATCTATGTATAATAACATAAATGGCTTCGACGATAAATTATTTCCATACCATTTTGATAAAGTGTCGAATTTTCGATAGTTTACCTACAACATTGGTTAATATGTTACATGCTTAGCTTAGGTGAATCAAATATTTTTTTTTGGCATGGTATTGAAGTATGTGCTTTCAAGGCAATGTATTAAACAATAAACTGCCTGGGTGATGAAACTTCATAAGTTTATAATTCCCATACAATTCTCTCCACCCAAGCCGACTTAGGTGATTTAACTATTGCTTTTTTTCTCTGTGTAGCTGCTTAAATAGCTAAGCTCACCATGTGTCCTTTTGCAACATATAAATATGTAATGCAGCAATTTTTATATAATTCCACAATAAGCATTAATTAATCATAAGAAATAATTATACCAAAATGTGATCGAGCTGAAACCTTATTCAAGTTGAATCAAACGGTACACACTGCAGCACAAATATATCAAAAAGTTTTTAAAAGAGCTAACAGTTGATATATTTTAAATTTCCGCTTAACTCTTACATGTAGCATTTAAAATCAGGGAGTCCGTGATATATCCCTTTTTTACAAACTCAAAATTTCTCTGCAAGTAGCAAACATTTTTTTCTAGTAACATATATAAGTTATGATAACTGAGCTCTTCATATATCCTTTTTTATTTTAAACTAGTATAAAAGCCCGTCCTACTACGGGTTGGAAGCATTAACGCTCAAACTGTTATTTTTTCCATTAATACAGTGCTTTTAAAATATACTGTTCTGAAAAATGTTCAGCCTGAAAGTATGCACATACATAAAAGGCAAACGCATGTCGCTGATAAGTATCAAATGAATTTTCTGTGCGTACTTTCAGGCTGAACATTTTTCAAAACAGTACATATTGGGAAGAAACTGTAATAATCGCAAAGAACAATTACAGTTTGAGCGATATTAGGTGCAGAGCCTTGAACTTGCCTTTTATATATTAATATGAAAGTTCATGCGAAAAATTCAGCAGAATTGTAAGATCTGATAAAATATAATACTGATAACGTGAGGAGCTAGTCAAAAAATACAAACATGTCATTGAATTTTCACATATCCTTATTTTCGAAATATGGCAAATTGAACTAAGCAAAAAGTTAAAAAAAAGCCTCAAAGCACGTTATTATAAAAATCTGTTCAATCTGTTATATTATTATTCGTATTATGGGAGCTCCTCATATATCCTTTTTACGAAAATTAAAATTTCATGCTTATCATAATTGTTAAAGTCAATAGTACCTGAACTTCATAAAGTAGAGAGTAAGTAATGGATGCATTAATGCCGTTATTTTATGTATTATTTATAAAAATTTATTTATTATTTATTATGTATTATTTATTTATAAAGCACGTTATTATAAAAATCTGTTCAATCTGTTATATTATTATTCGTATTATGGGAGCTCCTCATATATCCTTTTTACGAAAATTAAAATTTCATGCTTATCATAATTGTTAAAGTCAATAGTACCTGAACTTCATAAAGTAGAGAGTAAGTAATGGATGCATTAATGCCGTTATTTTATGTATTATTTATGTCCTAGGAAAGTTTTTGCAGTAATATTTATTAAAGAATCAAAATCCTCTTTATTGCAACACAAAATCTAACATATTCTCTCAAAGTTTTGAAAGCTTGCTATGTGTAAATTTTTTAGTAATAAAAAACAAACAGTTCTCTAAACAGTATATAGTGCATAAAGTGATGGTTAGTAAAAACATGAAATTGTTTTTTTGGTTTAACAAATGAAGTCTGTATAAAAGCAGCATGTCATGTCTTGTAAAAAGTTGTGTGAAAAAGTTGTAAATTTTGGTTTCGCTTTATTGCATCCTCAGAAATGAAGATTTCTTCCCAAAAATTATGAAAGCTAACCATATATCCTTTAATAAAAATTGTAAAATATTAGCTCAAAAGTCGCTGAAAAGCAATTAAATCTAATTTTAGTATTACATTTTAAGAATTTACATAGTTTTTCCGTGTTGACTCGTAAAGAGTGAATAAAATGTCAGTCTGCATACTTTTTGTAATTTAGAAAGAGGATTAAAGTAATTATCAATCAGTTAATAAAAGAGCGTAGAAATACGTTATGACTTATATATTAGGCATTTTTGCCACTAGGGGCTCTTATTTGTGGAAGCAGTCATATATCCTTTTTAATAAAATTATAATTTTAGAAAACAAACATTATAAGAACTAACAAACTGTTAGAATGTTTAATAAAACTCATAAGAAATATTGAATAAAAAGTTTCAGGCATTTTTTAAATGAACAAAATTCGTCAATCAGTTATTAAAAGAATGTCAAATACGTTCTTATTTATCTCCGCTACATGCGTAATATGTGCCAATCACAAAATATCAGTTCACCATACATAAATCTTGGCTAATACTTTGCAGAGGACCAAAGTGTATATTATTTTAACTTAAAAATTCAAGACAGTTATAGTTTTTTTTCGACGTAAACGTACATGAAAGTGTCATCAATTTCGTAAAAGGTTGAGTCTCATGATATTCGTTACTGCCACAAAAAATGAAGCAATGCTGTTTGAAGTGAATGCATGTTTCTCATATATCCTTTTTCCAAAATTATCGAAAAATTGAGTTTCGCTTAATCTAACTTAAGAAAAAGACCATAAAAAGAGTAACTTTTAAACGCTCTTTTCACTCTTCGTTCGCTTTCAGTCTAAGCAAAGTATAAAAAAATTGCTTTATATTCTATTTTTATGTTTCTTTGAATTTTCTTGAAAGACTTTAAAGTGTCATAAAAACTTCCACGCTATTATTGTTACAGCACTGAAGAAACTAGCAGCTCTCAATAAAAAGACCTTGATTCACGCTTAACCAATCCACACTGAGGAACTTTAAATGCGTGTCTCACCACGAGCATTAATGTCGAATAAACCTAATATTTTCCGCTACATTTAAGAATTACTTTTATTATTTTATGTATATGTATTTGAATGTGAGTAAGTGTGCGTGTGATTCCTAGAGTGCGATTGCTTCTTCAAACAACTGTGACTGTTGCTGACTGTGTGCGTTAAGGATATCAAAGAACAAACAATGGCGTCTGCTCAAAGCAGAAAATTAATCAATTGGTTTGAATGCGAATGAAGGATAACGTCGAAAGCTTATTTTCCTTGGATAAAACAAACACAAACATATAATAAAAAACGACATCAGACTGAAGTTGACGTAAATTACGCTGCAATGAAATGTTTACTCGTTCGATTAAACAGCATTTAAGCGTTTATGGCAGAATCCTTTTTGTTTTATTTTTATTATTGCTTAAAATGTTCAAAGGACAATCATGAAGATTATATTATTCTAGCAACAAAGCCATTCCGATAAAGCCTACAACAAAAATACGGCATCAAAATGTATAATAAATGATGTCCTTTCTACAAATCTAATTAAGCCTATGACGAAGCACTTTACTGGAAGTTGTTATGAATAAATTAATCTTCAAAGGATAAAATATCTTAATTAACCACTCACAAGTCTAGTCTCCTCAAGGAATATAATTTTTTTTTTTAATGTTCTGTCTAGTCTAGTATTTGCACAGCAACTGAAATTTTAATGTTTAAATGATGTCATCCATCCATCATTCGTGAATGTGTGTGTGTGGATAAAAATGTACCGGAAACCTCGTCATTATATTTGAATATTATTTAAAATTTTCCATTGTGCACAATTCTAATGAACAAATATTGTAAGTGAATCAAAGCGTACCACAGCATTTGATGCCAGCACGGTTTGAGTAACGAGTTTTTAGTTAATTTTCATTCAATTTAAGTTTCGTGCTTTGACAGCGTTTGTTTTGAAAATAGAATCATAATTATTCTCCATTGAATTAACTTTGGTAAAAAGAATGTTTGGCATATATATTAGAATTAAGTAGCGAAAGTGGTTGGAAGTTCTTGAATGACAAAAGAGTTTCGTTGGTAGCAATTGAGTTAGATATAGGGTTGAAACTAAATTAAAACTGAATTGAAATTAAACAGAAATTGTATCAGAATTGAATTGAAATTGAATTTATTGAAATTGAATTGAAATTGTATTGAAATTGAATTGAAATTGTATTGAAATTGAATTGAAATTGAATTGAAATTGAATTGAAATTGAATTGAAATTGAATTGAAATTGAATTGAAATTGAATTGAAATTGATTTGAAATTGAATTGAAATTGAATTGAAATTGAATTGAAATTGAATTGAAATTGAATTGAAATTGAATTGAAATTGAATTGAAATTGAATTGAAATTGAATTGAAATTGAATTGAAATTGAATTGAAATTGAATTGAAATTGAATTGAAATTGAATTGAAATTGAATTGAAATTGAATTGAAATTGAATTGAAATTGAATTGAAATTGAATTGAAATTGAATTGAAATTGAATTGAAATTGAATTGAAATTGAATTGAAATTGAATTGAAATTGAATTGAAATTGAATTGAAATTGAATTGAAATTGAATTGAAATTGAATTGAAATTGAATTGAAATTGAATTGAAATTGAATTGAAATTGAATTGAAATTGAATTGAAATTGAATTGAAATTGAATTGAAATTGAATTGAAATTGAATTGAAATTGAATTGAAATTGAATTGAAATTGAATTGAAATTGAATTGAAATTGAATTGAAATTGAATTGAAATTGAATTGAAATTGAATTGAAATTGAATTGAAATTGAATTGAAATTGAATTGAAATTGAATTGAAATTGAATTGAAATTGAATTGAAATTGAATTGAAATTGAATTGAAATTGAATTGAAATTGAATTGAAATTGAATTGAAATTGAATTGAAATTGAATTGAAATTGAATTGAAATTGAATTGAAATTGAATTGAAACATTGAATTGTCAAAATTGAGTCAAAATTGAATTAAAATTGAAATTGAATTGAAATTGAATTGAAATTGAATTGAAATTGAATTGAAATTGAATTGAAATTGAATTGAAATTGAATTGAAATTGAATTGAAATTGAATTGAAATTGAATTGAAATTGAATTGAAATTGAATTGAAATTGAATTGAAATTGAATTGAAATTGAATTGAAATTGAATTGAAATTGAATTGAAATTGAATTGAAATTGAATTGAAATTGAATTGAAATTGAATTGAAATTGAATTGAAATTGAATTGAAATTGAATTGAAATTGAATTGAAATTGAATTGAAATTGAATTGAAATTGAATTGAAATTGAAGTGAAATTGAATTGAAATTGAATTGAATTGAAATTGAATTGAAATTGAATTGAAATTGAATAGAAATTGAATTAAAATTAACTCAATTGATATCGCTTAAATATCCCACCGATATCACATTGATATCCATCCAATATCACATTTATATCTTGCTAAAATCACATTTATATCGCACCGATATCACATTGAGATATCGCACCGATGTCACAGCGATATCAAATTGATATCACAACGATATCGAATTCAATTTCAACTTAAAATATTTATAATATATTCTTCCGAAGCTGTGTCCTTTAGACTGAGGACGATTAAAAATAAATTGAATCGGAAGCAAAGCGTTTTAATTTTCAACGCATCTTAATTGAATGTGGTGCTGGACAGCCACACACCAGATATATATTGGTGTGTGTGTGTGTGTGTGCGTGCGCGGGTAAGTGTGCCAAGTGTAGCCATAAATAAATCGCTATAAAAATAGATGCAGTCCTCGTGGCTGCCTGCGCTTCCTTATGTGTCTATGTGTGTGTTGGTGTGTCTGTGTATGACAGAGTGTTTTATTTAAGTTAAATTGGAATTGTGTTGTTTGTCTTGATAGAGCAAATATAGTGCTTTCAGAATCTCTAAAAACTTATTTATATCCAGCGTTATCTCCGTTCTTTAGAACAGCTTTATATCTAATCAATTCCTTTATAGTTTGTATGGTAATCCTTGAGTTTAAACAGTAAAAGTTGTTTAAGGAAATTTTTGTTCTATACAGTCACTTATGAAATTGATTGAGGAGCGCAAAGAGCTGAGCTTCCAAATTCTTAATCTTTCCCTTTTACTTTAACTTGTTCATAAGACACAAAAATGCAGCCACTTCAAAGTTAACCGTGAGAATAGTATTCAACGCTTCAAAGTAGACATTAAATATAATCAAAGCACAACAAACAAAACCCACAAGAATTCCACGAAGCACGCACACACAGCCACAAAGCTTTTTCTTTAATTTTTTCCGTGTGTTTTTACCACTCCGCACATAAAAATTAACAAACTTGAAAAATTTTAAGAATTTCTACAAAACAAAAAAAAAAAAAAAAATATGTTTGAAAAGGGTAACCAAAGGGAAATAAGAAAACAACCTTAATAAAACGCAAGGATATGCTACATTTTATTTGCATTTAAAAAAAAAATTAAAATTAACAATTGAAGCACAAAGGAGCGGTAGCAAATCTTTAAAAGACTCAAATTAAGGGAAATTGTCACGAAAGGGCTATAAGTGACAATCACAACAAAAACCGAGAGCAATAAACATGAATCTTGCAACAACAACAATTTCCGAAATACGTATTTTTGTGCCGCTGTTAATAAAAAGGTTCAACCCTTTAAGTAAACCTCGCTGTAGCGGGCTGTTAGTACCACGGAAATAAGTAGCGACAGAAACTAGGATTAGGGGCAGTTTTTTTTTGTGTTTCTTATTATTATGTGCTCTTCTTTGTAAATTTCTATTGAGCGTGTTTGTTTAAGTTTTGTGCCTTTTAAAGTCCACTAACATTTGATGGTTTAAGCCAAAGTTTATTAGCGTTGCTTTTTGCATTTAGTCAATGAACAATACAAAGTTTTCTTTGGTCATATTAATTGTGTGGATTGCATTTAAAATTAATTAAATTTACTGTTGTTTGTTTTAAAAAATAAAATTTAATAGACTTTTTACTGTTGTTTGAAATGTTGTTTACGACATAAAAATCAAACTTTTTCAGCTCTTCACAAAAAATATTTCTTCATCGTAAGTTTTAAAAAAATCATAAATTTACGCCTATTACAAGTGAGGCTGTAAAAAATACTGCAAAGTTTGAGATACCAATAAAAAGATTTAATATAATACATTTCTCAATTGTCTAAGTGGCTGTGTGTCACTATAAAATTACAGAATTTATTATTTTTAAACTTATGTCGCTGCTCAAAAAAAACAGGATTTTGTTTTTGTATACACTTAGGTGCCACTTTGGTTTTGAAGAATTTATAACTTCCTGAACTTCTTCTGCTGTGAATGCAAATAGAAATTGCAAATAATAAAAAAGGAAGAAAATCAAATTTTATTTCCAATTTCTTTAAAGATAGGAAGTGTAAAAAATTTATTATGTTAAAGGTTCTAGTGCTGCGATTTCAGTTTTCCAAAACATAAAATAATTTAAAGTTACGTTTATCGGTGATTCAATGTAAAACCGAACGCTTTTCGAAACCCACATATTTGTAAAAATTTTTTACTTTGCACGTCGATATTACTTTAAATAATAAAAATATTTGCATATTTTTTAAAATTTTTTTTTTGCTGTAATACACTGGCAAATTTAAAAAAAAAAATTGCCATTTGTACATGTAGTAAAATAACTATATCTTCAAAACCGTCAGTCCTACAAAAAAATGTTAAAAAATATTTTAAAGACCTTGAATTGATTTTCGTTGTGGTTTTAATATTTACCAACACTTTCATAAAAAATTTTATTTTTTTTGAGCAATAAATGGTTCAGTCACATTTTTCAAGGTCAGCACTACTAATTTTTTGGCGTTTTGAAAACATTGTCGTATTGAGGTATTAATTTAGAAAGCATTCTTGAAATTTCATGTTGGAGAATCAATGCTTACTATTTTAAGAGTTTTTCAAAACCTCCCAAAAAATTTATACATACAAAATACTTTTTTTTTTAATTAAAAATGTTTTTTTTAGTTTTTTTATACTTACAGTATTTTATAATTTTTCAGCTAGTGTTTACTTCCGTCAGCTCTTCACATATCAAGGAATAAAAATAATAAAAAAATGATTGAAAAAAAAATTTATAGAAAAATTGTAAAAAAAAATTATAAAAAATACAAAACTAAAAAAATACACAATTAAAAAAGTACACAATTAAAAAGAAATAATTAAAGAAAAATAATTAAAAAATAATAATTAAAAAAATAATTAATAAATATAATTAAAAAAAATTAAAAAAGTTAAAAAATAAAAAAAAAAAAAATTAAAACAATATTAAAAAAAATAACGTTAAAAAATTAATAAAATTAAAAAAATTAAAAAAATTAAAAAGAAAATAAAAAAAACAAAAAAAAAAATTGTAAAGAAAATTTTAAAAAATAAACAAAAAATTTAAAAAATTAAAAAAAATAAAAAAAATAAGAAACTAAAAAAATTTAGAAAAAATAAAAAAAATTAAAAAAAAAATTAAAAATTAAAAGCAATACAAAATAAAAATATAAAAAAGAAAAACTATTAAAAAATAAAAAATATAAAATTTAATCATTATGAGGCATGATTTTTAATCATTCTTTGTCTTAATGAGTCTTTTATTATTAAGGGGACATGACACCTTCAAAAATTTATTTGAAATGTTTTAAAATGCGTTTAAGTTGAATAAAAAATAAGATAACATTTTAAAACATTACACATATATTTTGAGGTAAAAAATTACGCAATCATTTTTATTTGTATTTTTTCAATCACATATATGACCTTGGAATTTTTTAAAAAACATCAAAAAATCATTGGGAACCTTATTGCGTCTCACTGGAACATCTGGAAAAAAAAACAAAAAACGGGTTTTTAAGTAGCCTCGAAATCGCCGTGAAATGAACTAAAAGAAAAAATTTTTGTCGAAAAATAACGAAATGGCGGCGTTTTTTCGAAAACGGCCAAATTTTTGGGACTTAAACTCAAAAGTTATATATCCGATCTCTCTGTCCGTCGTTCATTATATGCAATAACAAGTCTATATTAAAATTTCATTACGCCCGCAACGATTTTTTGATGTTTTTTTAAAAAAATTCCAGTTATACGTATTTCAACTTAGTTTTCTAAGTTATCATTCAAGTTTTGCTTAAAAGAGCCTTGCAAATTCCGTTTTCTTGTATAATCTTAATACATAAAAGGAAAGCATAATACTCCGTACCTAATATTGCTCAAACTGTAATTATATTTTGCCATTAATTCAGTGCTTTCCCAACATATGGTATACAGTCCTGAAAAATGTTCAGCCTGAAAGTATGCGCAGAAAATTCACTTGATACTTATTAGAGCAGCATGCTTGCTTTTTATGTATGTGCATACTTTCAGGCTGCACATTTTTCAGAACAGTAGATGTTGTAAATGTACTGTAATAATGGCAAAAAATAATTACAAATGCTTACAACTCGTCGTAAGACGGGCTTTTATACTAGTTTCTTATATAGAGCCTTAGGCAAATGATACATTTAAGGAAGTATTCAAGCAAAAATCTTCTTGAGTATATTTTAGATTCTTCAATCTCTAAAATATAATCCTTAATATAAAGTTTATTTAAGGCTACACTTTTGAAAACTATCAAAAAAGTTTTGACACAAGAATAATTTCTTATATAAAGCTTAATTCAAGGATAAAAAAATGTTTACTCAAGTAAATCTCTATCAGAAAAAAGAACTTGTCATCACACGTTTTTTATTTTATTAATAGAAAAACAAAGAAAAACAATCTTGTCTGTGTCCGGTGTCGAACCACGAAACTCTTGACTGATAATCTGTTCGCTTGGACCCCAAGGCTATCAAAGCAATTTGTGGCCGGCAAATTAAGTGCTTATATGAATTGATTTCATTTGAGGCTTTTATAAGGTTTAACTCAAGGATATTCAAAGAATATGGTAATTAAGTTTTAACGTTATTCAAGAAAATTCCTGAATACATGAGTGTATAGTGTGTAAGGTTGCCGATACAACGGTTTCGAGTTCAATCCACTCTGGATAATTATTCATTATATATTAAAATATACAAAATTTCTGATCTAAAATGGGTAGATGAAGAAAACAATGAAATGCAATGTACTTGCAGAAATATACGTAATTAAATTATAATCTGACTTTTTTCACAGATTTCGAGTTACTGAATAAGTCTTTTTTTAATATAAAATTTATAATTATTTTTATATATTATTATTTTAAAATTATAATTATTTTTATAATTACAAAAATAATTTTTATTTTTAGCTTTATGTTAATTTTAAATAAGTTCTTGCATTTTTAAATTTTTTTTTTTATTTTTAGTGATCAATCATCACATTCACATAGTGAAGGAAATAATTTAGTTTGAAGTATTGCTCATTGATTAGCTTAAAGTTGAATCTAACACAATTGCTACAACAACACGAACAACATTGTTGCAAACTGACACAGTTGAGTACAAAGACAAAAGCCAGCCAAGGACCAGCTGTTACCAACAAAAACGTATTTAGTTCACAGCTAGACATGCATTCATAAGTTTATATCCACACAGATAGACACACACACACACACAAACCTACTCGGACATGTTATTAAGCGCATTTCTAATGTTCTTTTAACTTCACAAAAACATGCACACGAATTTTGAAACAGAAACGGAAGTTAACACAAATTGCTATCATAACACCCGAAAGCACATACACACACACATGCACATATAAATGTTTGCATGTGTTTTTGCAGGTTGATCGGGCCATCGCCTTTTGAGTTCAGTTTAGAATATGTATCAAAAATTCGTATTTTTTTCTGCTGTTGCTGCAGCTACACTTTTATGTGTGTTAATAATTTTGAACTCTTCTCTGTGTGAGAGGTGTTGAACTCTTCACACAGATACAAGCAAATTAACATTAACACTGACAGCAACATGCTATACAACATGTTGACGCCCACTTTAGCCAACTGCAGATCTTTGACACACACACATACACACAAACCAACCAACACACATGTGTATGGCTTTTTTGTGTGCTTCGCTTTGCTGTGTTTCGGTATATATGTGTATTTCGGTTTATGTGGTGCACACATTTTATTACTTTTTCTGTTGGATTTCTTGATTCTTCATATTTATATTTAACGCACCTGTTTCTTGGTGTGCCTCGGTATTTGTTTTTTTTTTTTTTTGGACATTTGCTGCCGTTTGCTGTGGTTGTTAAAAGTTTGTATATAAATATATGAGCACACATACTTAAACACACACCCAAGCATTATACATAATTTGATGCTTTTTTTTATTTTTCATACCAGCAATTAAAATTTATAAGTTTCACTTAATTTTGAAAGCTTTTTTTTTGTCATTTTCATTATTAATTATATCGTTATTTTAAGCATTTAACATTTTGACTTTTGTGTCAATTTCACGCAACTTTTTCATTTCACCAAAAATTTACACAAAATGTCAATTAAGGTGACTTATGCTATTTATGTTGATGTTGTTGTATTTGTTTTCGTTGTTGTGGTCATTATTTATGCAAATCAATATTAATAGCTATTTTGCAATTTTAAGCATGATCTGTTAATTGTTGACTGTGAAATTGTGGTTTTTTTTTTGTGTTATTTAGTGTTGTTGTTGTCACTACCAGCATATTTAATTGTTATAAGTGTGTTTTCGTCATTAAGTGAAAACATATTTATGTGGTTTCATATCATTTATCAAACATAAAAATTTTATTGCATAATTTTAGGGGTTTTGTTTAAATTTTTATTTAAAAAACGTACAACTCAATAAATATACCGAACTAAAACCTTTAACTGGCCTTCCAAGATCTTGATTCTGTCTAAAATTTGATTATTTCAAGATGAGTTAAAATTAATTTTTTTGCAACTTTTAGGATTTTTTTTTCAACTTTTCAATCCAGATAAACGCTTTTTAAGCAGCCTTATTTTATTTAAAATAAAATATTTTTTAGACTTTCTCGCAAAAATTCATTCTGGTGCTTTTCTTCTTGATTTCATTTAAGTTAAAATTAATCCAATAAATATTGCTTTATGTTTTTGTCTTCTATGCATATAATATATAAAAATTTAACAGGAAAAAATCGATACATGAAAGATTTTTTTAAAATTTTTATTCATTTTGATGATGCAAAATCCAAAAATGCCATTTTTAAAATTTTTGTCTGTCCATCCGTTTTTCTGTTAAAGCATCATGTGCAAACCATTGAATGGATTGAAGTAAAACTTGTCATGAAGGTTCCCTATGTCCCTAGTCAACATATAGAAGCTTATATATTAATACGCCAACAGAACTCCCTTTTACCCACTTTATTGATAACAGATTTGGATGAAACTCATATCATTTTAAAGCTCTCCCTTATATCAAGTGCACAATATAGTTTTATTCAAATGCTTTGTCATTAAGATAGGTAAAAATTAAAAACACCTCTTCCCCATATAAAAGAAGTAACAACAAAATATGTTGCAAAGCCAAACAGCTTTGTTGAACAGCGTTGCTGTGGGAGAGTAAAATGCGAGAGTAAAAAAAAAAGGCATATGCTTTAACAGAGCTGTGTGGTTGTTGTTAATTTTTCTTTTCTACCATCTCAGACACACTCGATCCGCGTTGCTGAGACAAAACATAATAAAGGGTATCGCATTGAAAGTGCAGTTTTTGATTGCGTTGCAATGTAAACTATATAATTTTTATTTAAATGTTTTGTCATTAAGATAGGTAAAAGTTATAAAATAAAAACACCTTATTTCCATATAAAAGAAGCAAAAACAAAATATGTTACAAATTCACACGACTTTTGGCAGATTGAGATAAATTTCCCTTAATGAGGTAATTTTTGACAAATTTTTTTGGCAGAGGTAAAAAAGGTAATTAATTTTTGAACAAAACTGGTAAATTTTGCACGAATAATTATTTTTTTCAACTTGAAAATTTTTTAAATTAGGAGTAGCCTGGCCGCAGCATTTTGTGCATTGTTTTAAATTTTGAGTTGCTGCGAATTTTAACATAAATACTAAGAAATTTGCTGAAATACACCAAGGAATAAGAAGTAAGCAATTCTTTTGACATTGCATTAAAACTTCCTTTTCAGAAATGTCAAATAGGTTAAAGAAATGTGTTTTCAGAAATGCAGTTTTTAGATAGAAACAACATAAATGATTTAATACATCTTATTGTTTAACCAATGTGCGCAGTATACATTTTTATTACTGAAAATATGAATTGCTATTGCATATATATAACTTGCAAAAATCATTATAAAGGTTGTAAATCATTTAATAATTTTTTTTTTTTTTTTTTTTAATAAAGGTAAATTTTCTCCGATGTGGTACATTTTTTTCCAAATAGTGGTAGTCGGCTCGTCTTCCTGGCAACACTGAGTCACAAAGCTCTGTTGATCAGCGTTGCTGTGGGAGAGCAGAATGCGAGAGTAAAAAAAGGAAAATGCTGCTTCAAGAGAGCTATGTGGTTGTTGTTGCTTTTTATTTTCTACCAACTCAGACACACTCGATCCGCGTTGCTGAGACAAAACATAATAAAGGGTTTCGCAATGAAAGTGAATATTTTTATTGCATTGCAAAGTAAACATGTTATAGCAATTAATAAGTTATAGAAACAAAGTTTCGAAACAGTTTATTAAAATTATAGGTTATAGTTTATTTAGTAGTTTTCCTAAAAGTGACCAAAACATAAGCAAACGACAATTTTTGAGACAATGAAAACATAATGGAGGATTTATTTGATGGGTTGAGGGGTGTTTGAGGGGAGAGGGCGCGAGGAAGGACAAGGGGTTTTTTCCCGGTCGTTACAAACGTATGCTCTTAAGGCCTTGTATCTTATCTTATATATTAATACGCTAACACAAAACTGGAATCCCCCTTTTTCTCAATTTATAGATAACACATTTGAATGAAACTTATATCATTTGAAAGGTAGCTTTCATTCAAATGTTTTGTCATTAAAATAAAAAACTCATTCAGTCAGCAAAAACGATATACCTCTTCTACATTATTCAAGAATTGAAAGCAAGAATTGAAGTTTGTGAGCAAACTTCTCACTTTCTCAAACATTTTTTGTTTTAGCATTTTCTTTTGTAAAGGATATTCTATTACGTACAAAATGATTCATCCCAGTATAAGAATCTATATATAAATACGCGAACAAAAAAGTTTGTGATCCCTTTTTACCTATGTTAACTTCAACATAATCACATAAACCTTATATCGGTGAAAACGTATTTTTGAGTAGATTTGCAAAATATAATTTTTATTCGAATATGTTGTCATTAAAATCGGTAAAACAAAGCATATATAAAAACCTTTTTTTCCCAATGGGAAAATGAGAAACTAACAACATGCATAGCGACACAGCTCTGTTGAACATCGTTGCTGTAGCATACACGAGCAAGAGTAGAATGCGAGAGCGATGCATGGAACACATTGATGACGGCAATGGCTTTACTACACGACAAAAGAGAGAAATGTAGTCATACCGATGGCTACTTGGTTATTTTGGAAGCGGCGCAACAAAAAGCTTTCCCACACGCAAAGCCAAATTAATAAATGAACAAAGTATTTGACATGCTCTCTAAGCAATGAAATAAGAGCAATATTTGTCGCCTGTCAAAATAGAAATAATTCTGTACCGACGACATCAACAAGAGCGACAATGTCGTTGAGACATATTCACCAAACTCACCTCAAAAGAGCTGTGTATCAATATTGTTGTTGCTTTCTCTCAACTTCTCTCTATTCCAACCAACACACTGATAGCCTGAACAGAATGAATTTACCATCGCGTCAGCGTCAAAAAAACTGTTACAGCGTGAACACAATGACTGCCACATGCGACAAACGCCAATTGTCAAAATATAGAAGCCATATTTGACGAATTTTATGATGTTAACACGACAAAGAGAGGCTGACTTTATATAACTCATGCAAAGACATTTATACTTGTTTATTTTGTTCAATCTTGGTGGTTTATTTTGAGATGACGCTGCGCCAAACAGCGTCGCTGACGCCATTCATTCTATTCTGGCTCTGGATTGGTGCATTCAGCAAAAAAAGAAAAATCGATTTTGATATGGTCGAATTTCGACCACAGGCAATACTAGTACTATTTATTCAGTAAAAATTCAGTAAAAAGAAATAAAAATGGAGATGAAAAATAGTCGAAACTGTTTTTAAAATTGCAGACATTTACGTAAAAATAATGTATGAATAAAATGAAGAGGTTTTTGAAAAGTTTTTTTCAAATCGACGAATGACGGCAACAGTTAAATGCATAAACTTCCGAGTACCGCCGAGTATTTCTCCTAGTTAATTATAATTTCAAAGAATACTTCTTTAGCTTAAATAAAATTAGAAATTAAAATTAACTTAATTATAGTTTTAATAGCTTCCGAATTATAAATTGGTTTACGTCCAAGTTAATGTCATTGTTTGATCATTTGAATTTAGCTGCATTAAGTGCCCTTCACTTATAGTAAATTTTTTAAATGTTCATGTTTCCTACCGCTTTATTTTAAAACTTTAAATTCAAAATTAAATTTTCTTTTAAACCTTGCACCACAGCAGCTTCAGTAATAATTATTTAAAACCATAAAATGTAAATAATTATTCGTTGTTTTTAACCTGACTGCACATTTGCTTCTTTTAGTCATATTCCATGTTTTTTATTTGCAAACTGTTGGTTCAATATTTAAAAGCACCTTAATTATAACTCCATTAATTATTAACTCTCCATTAAAAATAATGAAATTATTGCAAATATTATTGATGTTAATTAAAGGATCTCTCTCCACAAAAAATAAATCTTCTTCTTCATTGAAAAAAATGTATTATGATTTATTTATTTCTTTTTATTATTAAATAGATTTTAATAAGCGTGTAAAATATTGCTGAAAAATTTCAAATTAATATCAAAGAAAGTTATCAGTTATCTACATCTAAAAACTAAGGTGAACTCAAAACTTGTTAGTGATTAATCAAGCACATGAAATGAAACACGACCGTTCGTTATAAATGTATTTAATGGAGTAATAGTTGATGATATAAAAAAGAAACAGTGTAATAGATAAAGTACAAAATAGCATTTGAGTTGCCAATGCACTATTCTAAGTAGTAGTATAAAAGTATAAACTAACAAAACTTGACCAGCTAAGTGAAAAAAAAAACTATAAGTTCGACGGAGCTAAAACTTTTTCATTTCTTTTTATAAATGTGTATTTTCAAGATTGACCACTTTCAGCCATTTAAATCAAAAACTCAGGGCATTTTCCGTCTTTTTTTCCAAAGTCGAGCAAAAAGAAGAAAATATTAAGTCTACCGGGCTAAAAGTTTCTTATATATTTTTAAAGTTCAAAAATGTTTTCCAATATTTGTTTCAGAAGTTGAGATATAATGGTCGCCGATAGGGACTCAGAATAATGACATGTAACCTTAACCACACTAAAAGTTCTTAATACTGGGTTCTTCACTCTTAAATACAAAATGTTGACACCGTATTTGAAAGAAGTAAATCTTTAAATTTGCATTTTTACTCCAATAGTAGTATTAAGGAAATGAAGATGATTTTTGAAGTGAACACTTTTTTAGGCACGTTGAGCACATTTTGGTAGAGAGAAAAAAATAAAGATTCGCGATATCATCACGCTGTTAGCGATATCATTACGCTGTTAGCGTAACAGAAAAATTTCCTTTTTGGGGACAACCTTTTTGAGGCGATTACCGAACCGATTACCGAACCGATTACCCATTACTAGGCCGATTACTGGTCGATTACCGGTCGATTACCGAACCAGTTACCGATTACCGAGGCGATTACCAACCGATTACCGAACCTATTACCGATTACTGAGACGATTACCAATCAATTACTGAACCAATTACAGATTACCGAAGCGATTACCAAGCGATTACCGAACCAATTACCGATTACCGAAGCGGTTACCATCCGATTACCGAAGCGGTTACCATCCGATTATCGAACCAATTACCGAAGCGATTACCAATCGATTACCGAAGGGACTACCAACCGATGACCAATTACCGAAGCTATTACCAACCGATTACCGAAGTAATAACCAACCGATTACAAAAGCAATTACCAACCGATTACCGATTACCGAGGCGATTACCAGGCAATTACCGATTACAGAAGCGATTACCAACCGATTACCAACCGATTACCGATCCAATTACCGATTGTAATTTTCATTGTGATTTTAAATCTATAAATTTATCTAATTTAGAAAATAACAAAAACTACGTCGAAGCAAATCATTGCATTAGCTAATAAATAGTAATTTTCTGCACTTATTTATGCTAAGGCCATTTATATTAACGATCGTCAAAGTTGCCACCTTTAAGTGGACTCAATTAAATAAATACGTGGCTTTTGTTGTTGTAGTAGACAGGCCAATCAAATAAATGCCGCATTAAATCTAGATATTCATTAAGCAAAAAAGCGTCAAGAGAGGAATTAACGAAGCAACAACAAAAAGCCCATAAAAATCCGCAATAAGAAAAATCAAACGCAATAATTAAAAAATCTACCAATGTTGTGCATAAAAATTAATAGCAGCCAATAAATAAATCCTTAGCATAAAATCGCGCGCGCTCAATTGATTTTTTGCAATATCTATAGACGCAGACAATCAAAAGCGCACACAGGCACACAGCAACAGAGACATAAGCTTGCAAAGACAGCCAATACCAACAAATTAAAATGAAATTATTTAATTCAGTAGCTGTTTCAGCAGGAGCAGGAACAGCAGCAGCAGGTGACAGCAACAAAATGCCGAGCTCTAGTGGACTTCCGGTTGAACTTGCGGATAAAGATTTTGCGCGGACAACAATGTTAATATTGGTGCGCTCGTGTGTATGTGAAACAATGTTGAATGTAGTAGAGCGATACACAAACATACACACACACACACACACACGTTCGTGTGCCCGTCCTTGCCAAGTTAAAAACAAAAAAATTGCTGTGAAAAATAAAAAAAAAAAAATCTTCTGAAGTGCAATTATCTGGCTAGCGTTAAATTTACGACCATGTCGACAAACATTGAAACGAGTCATAAAAATGGAACAACATAAAAATAAGGTAGAGAAGAATTAAACACACACACACACATACACACACGATAAAGTCACATCAAGCCGTAGCAGCACTGAGCAATTGCAACACAAATAACGATATATTTATATATCTAACATATGTGTCAGTGTGTGTATTTTTACAGGTGGTCTCCTCCGAGTTTTAGTGTACTTCTCACCGTAGTGTGTGGGTGGAAGCGACGTTGTAGAAAAACTTTTTATCTCTTGCACTTGTTTATATTTTATGGCGCAGGTGGATAAAATTGCTGCAATCGACCTATACTTCAATTTTATGTATGATCTAACAAACATACAACACACCCTCGCACTCACACGCTGGCACACTTACGAGGTCAGGAGCGCTAATAATTGGCTTTAACCTCATTGAGTTGTTCTACGTTGTGCATTCTTGCCAGTTGGTGGAGTGTTAAATTTATTTGAGCCAAGTTAATTTCATCATTTATTTGTTAAATGATTTGATTAAATTTCATTCTGTTGATTTCATTTAGTGAACTTTTTTCTTATTCTACAACTTCGTTTTCATGATAATTTTCTGATGATTTCAAGTTTCCCACACACACAAATAATCTTTACAAAAAATAACAGGTAAAAAGTAAACTAATTTTCTGAATTGTTCATCTGGTTGTACCAAAAAAAAAGTACCTTATGTAGTACAAAATAACAACAGAATAATTCTTAGCCTACTTACTATTTAACCAGAAATCGAATTGGTGTGACTAAGTTTGTGCAACTACGACTAACTAACACATTAACTTTAACTCGAAACACTTAACGTATCTACGACACCTAATACGTATATATGATTAAAATTGTACCACTCTGCTTCATTTTTCGACAGTCATTACGTTAAAAGTAAACATGGGTAACGCAGCAAAAAATTCTACTCTAACACACCAAATCAAGCGTAGTTTAAGGCATTAGCGAAATGCGCTAACTCAATTGCGTCATGACGCAGTTTGAAATGCTTTGATTCTTGTATCAATAAGACGATGATCAGTGGAGCAGCTTTTTGCTTTAAATACGACAGCGACATGAGTTATATGGCACTTTTCGTGTTTTATCCTGGAGGAATATATTTCATATAAATAAAACATATAACTCCTGAACTTTCCAAAGGCTTAAATCGATAAATTATTTATATGAATCTGAACGAAGCGTAGCATCTACAAAAACTTAACACATCTTAAACTGTACTTTGTTTAAAGTTGATGCAACAATAAAAAAAAGGAAACACATTTTTGGTCTGACAAACTAGTTTAAAGTTTTATTCTACTTTCTTCGTTGAAATAAGAAGAAATAAGACCAAGAATATTTGTGAGTTAATGGGCATTGTGCTATTTTTATTAAAATCAGTGTATCAGCTCATTAACTCAGTTGAGTGCTTCAGCTCAATAACGCAATGCAGCACTGCGCTATCAATGTTTAGTTAAATTTCCCACTTTAATAATATAGAAAACCTTTTTATCACTTACTTACCTACTCTCAAACTCCTTTACTGATAACATTGAAATTATTTTCTGCTAAGTACCCGTGGCTTTGAAAATATTTCATTTGAACATAATTTATATATATAAGTGGTATAAAGGTTAACTTTTTAATTTTTTGAGCAAAATTTTGGAATATTGAAATTGAGGTCCATATGAAAGTGCAATTATTATTGCTTTTTGTATTATTTAATTCATTAACGTAAGAGTTCCCGCTTTATTTGCTTAACTTTATGTTGCTGTATTCTATAGGTATAATAATGATTTAAAACAACCAACAAAATTAAACATTTATTTTCTTCAGTGCAAATGATTGGTATTTCAGATTTCGTAATTCCGAAAGTGTCCGGAAGAGTTGAAGCGAGATTTTTAAAAAAACGTGTTTTTTAAGGGTTTTCTTCTCAAAAACTTTATATTTGCAAATATGTAGTAGAAAAATAGGATCAATGTTAAAATTAACACTTTCAAATTCATCTTCTAACACCTTAATAAAAGCCAATTTTAAAATGAAAAAATAGGCAGTGGGGGGTCTGCCGACCGAAGTGAAAACTTAATGCTATGAAATAACATAGCTGTTATGAATTTCCGAAATACCCAGAGTCGGCAAATCAGTCGCGCTCTACTTTTTTAACTCTTTTTATCAATTTATGCGTTATAGAAGGTATACACTGCTATTTTTTAATGATTATATAATATGTTATATATGTAAAACAATTACTTTAGTTGGGTAATCGGTAATTGGCTCGATAATCGCTTCGGTTATTGGTTGGTTATCGCTTCGGTAGTTGCTAATCGGTTGGTAATATCTTCGGTAATCGGTTGGTAATCGATTCGGTAATCGGTTGGTAATCACTTCGGTAATCGGTTGGTAATTGCTTCGGTAATTCGTAATTGGTTGGTTATTACTTCGGAATTCGGTAATTGGTAATTGGTAATCGGTTGGTTATCGCTTCGGTAATCGGTAATTGGTTGGGTAATTAGTTTGTAATCGACTCGGTTATCGGTTGGGAATCGCGTCGGTAATTGGTTCGGTTATTGGTTAGTAATCGCTTCGGTAATTGGAAATTGGTTCGGTAATCGCCTCGGAAATCGGTAATTGGTTTGGTAATCGGTTTTTAATCGCTTCGATAATCGGCTTAGTAATCGGTAATCTGCTTTCGACTTGGTCGATTCTAATCCCTTGAAAGGAATGCTGTGCAGCAATAATTTCTGTTACGCTAACAGCTTGATGACATCGCTAACAGCGTGATGATATTACCAATCTTTAGTTTTTCTCTTTACCAAAATGTGCTCAACTCGCCTAAAGAAGTTTTCACTTCAAAAAAAAAAAAAGAAATAAAAAAAGAAAAATTTCAAAATGCTGTTAAATGTAAAATTTTTCTGGTTCATCGGATAAGGTGATAAAGAAAATACAGAAAGATTTTGTGTACTGCATCTACAGTCAAGATATTTTTTCAACCGCTCTTATTCGAAATACTTATTGTTCTTAAACGTAATAATGTAAAATCGTGTATCTGTCATTTTACAAGGCGTTATGGCTTTGATTTTTGTTCTGACTTTATAATACGTTTCAATGGTTACACACTTGCCAAAACTCTTGAAATTGTAAAAAATGCGAATTTTTTAAATTCGCTCTATAGCAAACTGCAGCACAACGTGAGGACATTGCAGCACAATTTCGAAATACTTGGTAAAAAGTAATGAGATTCTGAAAAAACAAAATTTTTCTGTCATATCATTAGGTGGTTGGTTGGTTTTGTATTTTAACACATACTTCAAAGTTTGTTGTAATGGCAACCAGACAACACAGCTTTTTGGGACAGAAGTAAATAGAGCTTTTAAAATTCGAAAATATGTGATTTTTTAATCTTTTTCTATGGCATATCGCGGCACAACTCGAATCGATCGCAGCACAATTCGAGCACATCACAGCCTTATCAAAAAATTTCTGAACAAAAGCTAAGTTGGCAGTTGTTAGCAGTTGGCTTGTCTTTGATTAAAGGTACGACTTTAATATATGTTATACAAACTATCACATATTTAACGTTTTTGAACCAGAACAGAGCTCTTAAAAATCGGAAATATGTTAATTTTTTGTTTTACTCTACACTCAAAGAAAAAACCTTGACAGAATCTTTTGTTGACTCTATACTGACAAAAAATTCATCAACTCAATCTAGAAATTTGTCAATATGAAAAACATTTTTTGAATCGACGACTTCGTAGGTTGAGTTGATAAGTTTTTTTGTCAGTAAAGAGTCAACAAAAGTTTCTGTCAAGATTTTTGCTTTGTGTGTATAGTGTATTGCAGCACAACTCGTGCACACCACAGCACAATATCAAAATTTCTGTAATAAATTCGTACTGGTGCAGTTCCGGAATACATTTTTTTTCAATGTAGCACATAAAAGCACACCTCGGGCACATTGCAGTACATACGTCTTTTAGTACTAAATCAAAAAGTGCGGGGCTAACTTCACGCACATCTTTAATTCATTTAAAAATCCCAAACATTTGAATCTAGCAAAATGTTTATATATATTTATTTTTATTAAATTTGTTAAAAATGTGTGTGAAAACAATTTGTCAAAACAAGACTTTCTCTCTTTAACATAGTCCCCCACACACGTTGTTCTAACTAATAACGGCAACAATCACAAATCAACGCAAATTATTTCAAAAACATAGTCAAATGTCATTAATTAGCTGATTTGTAGGCGATCACATAGATAGGCAATCGAGGAATTATGCCAAATGTCAAACAATCACAACTGATTGCAGCTGGGGCAGTTAGCAGGCGAGCGCAAAATTAATGCGTTCGCCTCGTACTCCTCGTTGTACTAGCTCAGATATGTAGGCTTGCATAAATTGTCCAACTGACTTCATGACTATTGGCTAGCTTGACAGAAAGATTGAATTACTATCAACAGATTTGTGCAATTTGGAAAATATTTCCATCCTTAATAACAACAACAAATAAGTTAGTGTTTGCATTATTGCTTAAAATATCCTGCTGCTGCAGCAAGCCCGAGTCTTATTTGACTAACAGCAGCGCAAACAAGGATGCAAATAAAACATAAATACCGAGCAAACAAGCATTTGATATGTGTGTCTAATTGCCAGCACAATTACAAAAACAACAACCACTACTATAATAATTTTGGTGCTATGGTGTTGTAATCGTCTCTGATGTCACGCATTAAAGTCCTTGCAAACACCATAAAGTTGGCGGCGATGCTTCTTCTTCTCTTGATTGTATTTAATATCAATTTTGTGCAAACATTTGATTATTAATTTTGGCTTATTTGCCAACTAGCCAGCCAACCGGAAAAGAGGATTGCAAGCCAACAATCAGCAGCACGAAATTCTAATCCTTGGCTAAATGGTTGGTTGGTCGGTCGTCTTCTCTCTCGCTCACCTTAGTCGGTGCTTAATTTATTCTTGTTATCCTGGTGCTAATAATTTTCCATGCAACTTGATTATGCAAATAATTTTAAAGCAATTCATATTCGTATATTTGTTGGTCGTTACGATATGATGTGCATGTATATTGCATGGTGACTGCAGTGGGTGTAGTCTTATGTAAGAGGGTGTGTGGGCATGTGGGCAGGACATGTGTGGGTGGTAGTGTTTGTTTTTGTCTTATGAATTTGTCTGCTTGGACAAAGTTTGTTTTTATAATTTTTGCATTAAGTTTCGATATGCATATTTTTATACTTTAAATGTCGGTAACATTCATTGTACGACAATTTCGAATTTTTTTTTTTTTCAAAATTGCAGAATACTATCAATGGATACTGGTTAAATAGACAAACTAAAAAAGTTATTGTTTAATAAGGCTTTTAAATTTACACTTATGGTAGGAAAACTTCTAAATATATGCCTTTGACATAATTGCTAAGTTCACAGGCCTATATTAGAAAATAATAGGAAATATGTTTTTGAGAATGAGAAAAACGATCAGAAATTCAAAGTTTTTAATTTCGATGCAGATATATCCTCTGTTTTTCAATATATTTAACTCAATTATTTATAAAATTCTAAATTGAATTTTAAGAGATGATATAAGACTAAATCTCATTTGACATACCCGTAGCAAAAATTGACTCAGCTTTACTTAATATTCCCCATACCTACCAAAATCACCCTATTATTCATTCAAATCCACTTTATAAATGTAAATCTAATATCGTTAAATAACTATTAACAGGACTAAAAAAAAATCAAATGTTCTGTCTTAGCAATCAGACCCATAATTTACCATGATGAATGACCCATAATTTTCCATGATCAGACCCATCAAGTATTTTAATGCTCTTGATCATCAGCAATCATTTCATATTAGCATTTAATACGCCTACCAAAAAAAGCTTCGATAGCACTGAGGTCTAAGCAATTGGTTTGGTATATTAATGTGGAGGTTGGTTGTTCCAATCTGGAAATTTTTTTAATCATTTTTTTCAATATTAAAAAAATGAGTAAGGGTGGAGCTTCGGCAGAGTACCGAAGCTAAAATACCTCCCGCGGCCATATTGAAGTATTTTCGAAGTCTTTAGCCACGACATACACGATGACATTCACTTTTATACATTAACGAAAGTTTTCCTATTTTGATGACGTAACTTTGTATGGGAAGTAGGCGTGGTTTTGATCCGATGTTGCCATATATCATAGAGATGGTTCATATTATATATCAAAGCTAAAGTGCAAAATTTAAAGACATTTCAGTCATTTTTGTGGATTTTTAAGAGATTTAACGTTTTAAATAAAGCCAATTTGTATGGGTTGTTGGCGTGGTTTTGATTCGATTTTGCCAAATTGCATAGCGAGGATTAAGACTGAAGAGCAAAGCTCTCCTGCCAAATTTCAAGGCATTTCTTTAATTTTTGTGGATTTTAAAGACATTTTACGGTTAATATAAAGTCACTTTGTATGGGAGGTAGGCGTGGTTTTGATCCGATTTGGCATATTTTCGAACTTGATCTTCCTTTTCTAAAAATAAACATATGTTTTGAATTTCATCGCGATAGCTTTAAAATTGCGGCTGTGATCGTGTCGACAGACGGACAGACGGCAGACAGACAGACACACAGAAATCGACTCAGGAGATGATGCTGATCATAAATATATATATTTTTCTATACCTGCCACGCCTCCTTCTTGGCGTTACAAACGGAATGATAAAGTTCATATATCCCTTACGCAGTACGCGTTGGGGTATAAAAATGTAATGAAACTATAGTTCGTTGATGATAAAGAATAATTTAATTATGAAATTTGTATTGTTATTGTTACGCTAAATTGATACATTAATGCATTATTGATTTAAATCAACATTGACTCAAATCAACACTTCACCTTAATAGTTGAGAAAGAAAATTTTAAAGATGGAAAGTTCATAAGGTTTAAAATAGTAAATAATTTCAACAAGGCTCGAAGCCAGAAGGCCTGGAGATTTCGGGGTTCAAACCATCCCATAGGATGGTGACCCCATAGGGTCCAGGAAGTATGAAAAAAACAATTAAAATAATAATGATATTTAATAAAATAATGATATAAATTCTAATGATATAATTTTACTTGAATAAGCAAAAGTTATAATTTTTAATATAAATTAAAAAAAAAACTCTCTTGAGTAATGAAAAGTTTTGGCCAAAGATAGCTTTACTTTATTTTTAAGATCTTTATCAGTATATTTGAGTTAACTATAAAAAGTTTGGATATTAAAGTACCATTTTCGACAATGGCGTTCAACATTAAAAAAGTCTCTGAGATTAAAAGATATATATATATATATATATATATATATATATATAAATATAGAAACTCTGCCTCGAGCGACTACAATTTTGACGCAGCATTACGTCTTTGCCATACCACAGCGTGATTTGTGTTGGTGTCGTTTTTGCATATTTTTTAAGCACATGCAACGTTTTGTTCACTTTTTTCGGTATGCCCATAGTCTTTAATATTCATCGTACAACAAAAATATATATGCCAACATTTCAGTTACTTGGCGAATAATACAAATAACTAACTTTGCATTTTATCACTTCTATAGCAAAATCTAAGAAGATGAATTCATATTTTCTTATGAGAACAATTAAGTTCACATTTTTTATACAACTTGAAAGCTAGACGAACCCCAAAACTTTAAAGAAATATTCGTTTGATTGGATTTTTTTTTTTAAATTTGGAAAAAATTCATAATTCAGAAATACATATTTCACGATATTAAAAAAATAAAATCTGATATATTTCACGTGAAGCGAAATACTGAAAATTTTATCAATTCGATAATAATTTTTTGGTATGTTAGACCTCTCCAACTCTTTGTTCCTGTGCGAAGTCTAGTTACCGCTTCGTAAAATCACCTTCAACCTGAACATAACTTTTGTCTTAAATACTTTAGATAAATATATTTCATAGGAAATTGGAGGATGCTTTTTTTAAATATGGTATCAACTTTTCATAAGAAAAATTAACAATATTTTTTTTTTACAAATTTTCAAAACTTTTTTTTAAATTACTTAATTCATTATTTTTTTGTATTGTGTTTCTATTGAGAGAATTTAAAATTTGAATAAAAAATTTAACAAATTATCAAATTTACCATAAAAGTGAAATCTTAATTCTCTTTATATAAATTTATTCAGCTGGCAGAGAATTTAAAAAAAGGTCATATATTGATTTTGAGACTTAAAAATGGTTATTTCTGAAAACAATACACCACCAACAATACACCACCACCACCAACAATACACACCAATAGATGTGTGAGGTAGCAAAAAAGAAACAAAATCAAAAAACTGATAACAGTAACTTATGATATAACATAAAAAGCTTAAATATTTCATAGGTAATTTAACAAGAAACCGTTACAAATTTTTTATTATATTTTGTTTTAAGGTTAGAGAATTTAAATATTTATTTAAAGAAAAAAATGCTGTATAACTTCTATAATTTAAAATTTTTTTGTTGTATTGTCGAAATTTAGTCAGGAATTTTTCATTTTTTGTGTTAATTTTTTGCAGTTATATTTATCAAAAGACAATGAAAAATTCTCAATTTGGACCATTTTCCAAAAAATTATAGGCAAAAATCAAAAAATTAGTCCTTCAGATTGATCAATTGATCTTTCTTTTGATTTTTTTTTAATTTTAACTGATATTTACAGATTTTTTAGCCCCCTCTCCCATGGAAAATAATGGGCCCGGTCTGATATCAAACAAAAAGGATTCAAAATTTCTAGTTTTAAGTTGGAAAAATTATTTTGTGTAACAACCACAAAAATTTCAATAAGTTTTAAAATTGAGAACTGTTTTGTATCCATGTACCCATGATTTCACACCCAGATTTCCATGCTCTCTATACCATAACTATTACACGATATCCATTGTTCAGCACTTATTATACGATACCCTTAATATCACGTCCAAGAGAACTTACTCATCATTCTGACTCATCATATCAAATGCATTTTAATATACGAAAGTGGCGGCCGTGGTGCAGTGGGTAGAGTGCGTGGCCCATACGCCAGAGAACACTGGTTCAATTCCCACCTGACACAGAAAGTTTTTTCAATTGAATTAATTTTTATGTTCGGCCGTTACCTCTCTGCAGGCAATGGCAAACCTCAGAGAGTAAAAACTGCCATGAAAAGCTTCTTGAGAACATAAGCCGTTCGTAGTCGGCATAATACTTGTAGGTTCAGTTCTCGATCATTTGTGTTCAAACATTTCAAAACACACACAAAACAATTGATCATAAGAAGCTTGGTCATAGTCCTTTCAAGGGCTGAAATGGCTATTTCGTTTTTTTTTGTTTTAATATTATACAATACCCATCACACATTACCAATCATACAATACTTATGTAACACACCCATCATACTAAGCCTCATAATAATCATACTAAGCCTTAAACATTACTCATACCACACTCTTACCACACCCATCATATTTATCATACCATACTCGTCACACCATGTCCATCATACCATACTAGATATGGGTAACGCAGCAATAAATTCTGCGCTGATACACCAACTCAAGCGCAATTAACTGTATTAGCGAAATGCGTGAACGCAATTGCGTCATGTTGTAATTTGATATGTTATAATTTCTGTATCCTCAGAACTTTATTCAGCGCTTTGAAGCTTTGAATTCGGTAACATGCCGAGTTATCTGATGAATTTTTTGAGTTTGAATTGCGAATTATATGGTGAAGTTTCGTTTTTTACGTAGACTTAATACATGTCATGTCCTGTAGCAATTTGTCTCAATTAAAAAAAGTAATAATAATATGTATTAGTCATAAAGCTTAAAAAGCTTAATCAACAAGATACGATAGATACGAATCATGTCTGAATGCAGCTGAGAAATTCACCAAAAATTAACAAACCTAAATTTCAAGCATTCAATCAAACTGAATGCTTCGCTCAAGTTTGATACAGCAATCAAGCTGATACATACACGTTTCTGACTATCAAAACAAGTTGGAAGTTTAAAGTTGAGTTTGAAGATATCATACCCGTCTTACTATAACCTTCACACCATAATCTTCATATCACAACCATCAATCTAGTTTTGCTTGAGTAGGCACTCAGTAGTCACTTTTAATTCTGACAAAAATAATTTACATGTGTAAGAAATTTATTAACCTACACTTCAAGTGCATATAGAACTTTTATTATAGCGTTTTAAAGTTTAATTTCCGATTATTGTTGCTTGCCCTATTTGTCAATTCTATATCGATTGACATATGACGGCGTATGACTCTCACTATTTTATAGAACCCCAGTTAAATACTACCAGTAAGCATACATTCCATGTTTCATTCTTCTAGTATATATAGCCATACGTATACAACATTAGTTAATTTCTGTTCCGCTTTCTAAAAGTTTTACTCCAAAAAACAAATTCGCCAAAGACCAACCCGCCCGCTTTAAATGCGTGAAGAAAATTGTTCATTAATTTTATTTAGTTCTATTTTTTTATTTAAAGCCTAAGATTACCAAGCTAAACTCGTTCTTTATTTTATTTTTTTTTTGTTGTAAAAGGATTGTCTAGCCATTTGTGTAAAAAAATATAATAATAAAAAAACAATCTCTATGCATCAACTTCAAACCATGAAACCAAATAACCCGAAAAGCTCTAACAAATCATATAATGATAATCGCCTAAGGACATGCAACATTTTTTCAACTGAAACATCTTCAAAGTTTCTATAAATCACTTAAAGACGCTTGAATGGAGAGAGAAAAAATAAATCGAAAACAAACCAAAACGAGTGAAATTCAAACGAAATGTCAAAATAGACAAAAGAACTGCCACACATAAGTGTGGGTGTGGCGTTTACACAGGAGTGTTGGTGGTGCCAGGGTGTTGGTATTTGATGGCTTTGATGGCGTTGATGGCTGTGCGTTAGTGCCATTAGCACAAATTTGAAGAGCATTAAGAGCTCTCCGAGCGGCAGCAAGTCATTGACATTGGCCAACAACTGTGTATAAAGCATAGAAAAAAAAACAACAAAACTGCTGAGCGTGTTGAAAGAATTTTTATTTTTTCTTCACTTTTATTTGCTTTATTCCTTTGTTGGTTTCATATTGCCGGACTGTGTGCTTCAGCTGACAGCTACTCATATTTCAATGCACGCAGTTGCTCTACACGAAGAGTTCTTTCTACACAGTCAAAACAATTTAAAAAAAAAAAAAAAATAAAATACACTAAAAACGACACACAAAAAGAATAAAATTCATGCGACGAATTGTTGTAGCTGAAAGCAAGGATATTGCTGCGTTGCAACTAATACTGTGCTTTTGTCGCGAAATAGTTTAACATAAATCAAGCGCAAAGCGCTATAAATTCCTGCAGCAGGATTGAAGTTTCAGCTCAAGGTTGTAATTGTTAAGAGGTGAGGATAACAACGAATACGAAGACGATGAAAAAGGAACTATGAAACGGAATTCAATTTCTAAAGTTGTTCCGCTTAAACTGAAATATTAAAAAAAAAAAAAAAAAAATCAAACAATAAAGCGCAGGACATTCATCTTGAAAGGCATAGCGCTATGTAGCTTTTGTCCTTAGATACCGTAATTGCGACAAATGAAAAGAGACAGAGACAATTTTGTAGAACAGTTAAGAAAAAAAGAAAATAAGAACACATTGTCTCTGTGTGGTCCATTATTTTTAATTTAATTTTTAAAAAAGAAAACTATTTAATAGTTTTGTCAAATGAAATTTTTAAGCCATGAAAAAAATGAATTGTTCAAAAAATAAATCAACAAGAGAGAGCTAATTTTGAACCAAGTCTGAGATTTTTGTACTCAATTCTTGTTATTAAGATTTGATTTTAAACAGTGGTACAAAGATCGATATCCGTCATTGTTCTGATTTGATACCACATTATATAGTTTGAAATTGTTCGAGTTATGAGATTTTTGTAAAGAAAAACGCCTGCAATAACCGTTGACTTTGTATGTAAAATGGCGTAATTCTGGTCGGACCACGCAAGGCAAGGCAAGGCAAGGCAAGGCAAGGCAAGGCAAGGCAAGGCAAGGCAAGGCAAGGCAAGGCAAGGCAAGGCAAGGCAAGGCAAGGCAAGGCAAGGCAAGGCAAGGCAAGGCAAGGCAAGGCAAGGCAAGGCAAGGCAAGGCAAGGCAAGGCAAGGCAAGGCAAGGCAAGGCAAGGCAAGGCAAGGCAAGGCAAGGCAAGGCAAGGCAAGGCAAGGCAAGGCAAGGCAAGGCAAGGCAAGGCAAGGCAAGGCAAGGCAAGGCAAGGCAAGGCAAGGCAAGGCAAGGCAAGGCAAGGCAAGGCAAGGCAAGGCAAGGCAAGGCAAGGCAAGGCAAGGCAAGGCAAGGCAAGGCAAGGCAAGGCAAGGCAAGGCAAGGCAAGGCAAGGCAAGGCAAGGCAAGGCAAGGCAAGGCAAGGCAAGGCAAGGCAAGGCAAGGCAAGGCAAGGCAAGGCAAGGCAAGGCAAGGCAAGGCAAGGCAAGGCAAGGCAAGGCAAGGCAAGGCAAGGCAAGGCAAGGCAAGGCAAGGCAAGGCAAGGCAAGGCAAGGCAAGGCAAGGCAAGGCAAGGCAAGGCAAGGCAAGGCAAGGCAAGGCAAGGCAAGGCAAGGCGCAAGGCAAGGCGCAAGGCAAGGCGCAAGGCAAGGCGCAAGGCAAGGCGCAAGGCAAGGCGCAAGGCAAGGCGCAAGGCAAGGCGCAAGGCAAGGCGCAAGGCAAGGCGCAAGGCAAGGCGCAAGGCAAGGCGCAAGGCAAGGCGCAAGGCAAGGCGCAAGGCAAGGCGCAAGGCAAGGCGCAAGGCAAGGCGCAAGGCAAGGCGCAAGGCAAGGCGCAAGGCAAGGCGCAAGGCAAGGCGCAAGGCAAGGCGCAAGGCAAGGCGCAAGGCAAGGCGCAAGGCAAGGCGCAAGGCAAGGCGCAAGGCAAGGCGCAAGGCAAGGCGCAAGGCAAGGCGCAAGGCAAGGCGCAAGGCAAGGCGCAAGGCAAGGCGCAAGGCAAGGCGCAAGGCAAGGCGCAAGGCAAGGCGCAAGGCAAGGCGCAAGGCAAGGCGCAAGGCAAGGCGCAAGGCAAGGCGCAAGGCAAGGCGCAAGGCAAGGCGCAAGGCAAGGCGCAAGGCAAGGCGCAAGGCAAGGCGCAAGGCAAGGCGCAAGGCAAGGCGCAAGGCAAGGCGCAAGGCAAGGCGCAAGGCAAGGCGCAAGGCAAGGCGCAAGGCAAGGCGCAAGGCAAGGCGCAAGGCAAGGCGCAAGGCAAGGCGCAAGGCAAGGCGCAAGGCAAGGCGCAAGGCAAGGCGCAAGGCAAGGCGCAAGGCAAGGCGCAAGGCAAGGCGCAAGGCAAGGCGCAAGGCAAGGCGCAAGGCAAGGCGCAAGGCAAGGCGCAAGGCAAGGCGCAAGGCAAGGCGCAAGGCAAGGCGCAAGGCAAGGCGCAAGGCAAGGCGCAAGGCAAGGCGCAAGGCAAGGCGCAAGGCAAGGCGCAAGGCAAGGCGCAAGGCAAGGCGCAAGGCAAGGCGCAAGGCAAGGCGCAAGGCAAGGCGCAAGGCAAGGCGCAAGGCAAGGCGCAAGGCAAGGCGCAAGGCAAGGCGCAAGGCAAGGCGCAAGGCAAGGCGCAAGGCAAGGCGCAAGGCAAGGCGCAAGGCAAGGCGCAAGGCAAGGCGCAAGGCAAGGCGCAAGGCAAGGCGCAAGGCAAGGCGCAAGGCAAGGCGCAAGGCAAGGCGCAAGGCAAGGCGCAAGGCAAGGCGCAAGGCAAGGCGCAAGGCAAGGCGCAAGGCAAGGCGCAAGGCAAGGCGCAAGGCAAGGCGCAAGGCAAGGCGCAAGGCAAGGCGCAAGGCAAGGCGCAAGGCAAGGCGCAAGGCAAGGCGCAAGGCAAGGCGCAAGGCAAGGCGCAAGGCAAGGCACAAGGCAAGGCGCAAGGCAAGGCGCAAGGCAAGGCGCAAGGCAAGGCGCAAGGCAAGGCGCAAGGCAAGGCAAGGCAAGGCAATGCTGCCAAGCGTACTGTGGATTTCACTCATAATTAAGTACAGTTAAAGTTAGTGTATCTAAACGTAAACACTAACAATACTATAACAATAATTTTATAAATTTTTTTAAAAATCACATCTAAAAAAAAAAATGCAGACAAAAACATTATATTTGTTTTTTGGTTTGCCATCTTAAGTCTTCCTGTATATATTTAGTTAAGTTTAGGTATACACACATTGTAAATATTACAGTTTTTGTACTTACCTTGTAAAGTTTATGTTATGTTTTGTTATGTTTTGTACTTACCTTGTAAAGTTTATGTTATTTTTCATCAATCCCTAAGGTTTATGTTTTGTGTGTGAACCTTTGTGAATAGTGTCCTAAGTTACGTCACGTCGGACACACCAGCTACTACTTGAATAAATTATAAAAATTAATCAAAATACAGGAATAAAAGGCTGACTAAACATTGCATGGATGGAAAAAAGTAAAATTTTCCACTCAGTCTGCCTCACACTAACTACTTCTCACTCTACGCTACATAATATGATATTTTATGTTGCAAACAAAAATAAACCAGCCAAACACATACTCATACAAACTCATAAAACTTTTACACACACCTTTACCCACATTAATGAAAATATGTACTTCACTGTTTTGTACTGTACCGAAGTCCCGCTGAGTCTTATGGCCAAATACCGGCAACCTAATAACCAACAGCAGTCGCAACAACACCGACAACAAACTCAGTAACAAAAACAACAGCAACAGCAACGACGACGACGACGACGACGCACAGTAGTTAGAAAGTGGGGGAAAATTTACTAAAATTCATTAGTACTCTTGAAGAGCTTTTTTAATTTTGCTGTTTTCCATTTCTTTTTCCAATATTTTAAAAAAATTTTTGTTTCTAATCGTAAGCAGAATATTTTTTTATATGCTCAATCCAGGCCAGTTGGCAAGATTTTTTCATGGGATAAAAGGGTTTAGATTAAGGGGAAAATTTAGGTGTGTTAAATGAGCGAATTGCCAAATAACGGTTAAGGATATTAATTTAAAAACTTTTGTATATATTGAAAAGAGTATTTCATTTTAAAAAACATTTTTCTTTCTTTGTTGCTTCATTTTTTTGTAATAGTAAAATCCGTGAGGTATGCTAGAAGTAGAAAGTATTTAAATATTCTACATAAATATTTCTTATAAAATTTTGCTTTAGGTCTTTTAAAATAACAGCTATGTCGAAGGCATATATTTAGTAGTTTTTTAAATTTTTATTTTAGTAAATTGGTAAATTTAGTCTTAATTTAAATCTCATATAAAAAATTATTTAAACGTAAACCTTTGAAACACCGATTTTATTTTGTCTCTTAAATTTAAAATTAAAAATTAAAATTTAAAATTGTGGTACATTGTTTTTGACAATTTTTGTATGATTATCGACCACTGTGCCACACGTCCCAATAAAATCTAAACTGCATGAAAATCTTATTTCAACTGACTACAACAGAAAAACGGAACATTTGAGTGCAATCGTCTGCACGTTGGTCCCTTAGGCTTGTCTGACTCGCTAGCCAGATAGCTATCTGTTTGTCTGCCTGACTATCTGACTAACCGCCATTGGCCATTATGTAATAAAAACTTTTACTATTGCAGCAATTTTGTTGTTTTTGTTGCTGCTGCTGCTGTTGTTCTTGCTGCTTCTTTCGTTAGCTGTTCCGATTCATATTGACAATTTCATAAATACGAAATTTATTAGTTTTATGTTGCATACTTTGCGGTGTTGCACAGCTAGGCTAGAAGAGCTGTGTTACGAGCGCGCAATATGTCGATTTTGTGTAGTGAATCTGTGAGTAAGGCTGAAAGTTGGAAGGGTTGATTACGGGTTGGATTGGCACGGATCGAACGGCGCTATGGTCGAGTTGGTCGGGTTGTTACGGTTGACTGCTTGGTTTGGATTTCCGTCTGTATGGGTCAATAAGAGTGTAAATTTGCGCTAATATTTTTTGTGTTTGGGCATTTTTTCGTGGCATGGCGTCGATTTCATTTTACTGCTCCACGTTAGCCAAACGCGCGCTCATATTCAGTGCTGTTGTTTTTGCTGTTGGTGTTGCAATTTGTGCGTGCAACACACAATTCTGAAAGCATAATTCACAGTCATTAATTTATAAATGCTGTATGTGTGCTCATACACACATACATATATACCTGTTTGTGAGTGTTGTATACATACACAGCTGTTTTGTGCTTATAAGTCAATTCGTGCGCACACAAAAGCACGTCAGCCAATTTGTTGCATATTTTCAGGCATTTTTTCTTGCTATTTCGCAGCATTTTGGGTATTATTTTAAAATAAATATATTTTTTTATTAATTATTACGTAAAAGTATAAAACAAAATTTAATTGAAAGTAGTTTCACAAAAAAAAAAAAAAAAATAGAACAAAAAAAAAACAAAATTTTATTTATTAATATCATAAAAAATGCGGCATATTTGTAGGCTAAAATTAATATTAATACTAATAAGAAGGTAAAATTTTTTTGATTTTATAACGGATTTAAATTTAGCAACTAAAATTTTTAATTATAAAAGCGGATTTTACGCAAAAATCAACATCAGCATGAACTGGAGGATATACTTAAATGAGTTGACCAAAATTTGTAATAAATTTGATAAAGTTTATTTAAATTTATAACATTACACTATCTCTTTGTCTGTTCAAGGATTAACTAAGCAGTATAACTAATATTCTATTCACTGATATTCATATATTGTTTAGTCCATGTAGTTGACTGCATCAACTTTATCTACACTAAGAAAAATACTAAACGAAAATTATCAATAAACTTAGGCTTACTGGTACAACTAGCTTCGACCATTGTGAACCTGTGTTGAGTTCTTGGTCAATATAATACAGCTTGAACTCTTGATCCATCACATTTTATGTGAATGATAAATTAATGATGTGTTTTTACATTTATACTAGAAACTTGTATAATTTTTCCGCATCAAAATTACAGAAATTTCGATTCTTATCTTGGATATTATTTATTACAGGTTTATTTATTACAATATTGAATTGGATTTTTTGTATACTTTTTCAATATATTATGTTATAAGTTACTCACCTAGAAACTTGCCCAATTCCTCAGGTCGCACTCTAGACTGAGCCTATAAAAAAGTTTGACAAAAATAAAAGGAGTGTTCCTATAATAATGAAATTTGATATGCTAGGTAAGGTTGAGCTGTTTAGGAAAAATATACAAAATTGGACCTATATTAATTTGTATACCCCAACGCGAACTACGTAGGGGGTATATTAACTTTGTCATTCCGTTTCTAACGCCAATAAGGAGGCGTGGCAAGTATAGAAAAGTATATATATTTTTGATCAGCATTTTTTTCGTCTGTCTGTCTGTCTGTCTGTGATCACGATTACAGCCCTAATTTTGAAGTTACCGTGATGAAATAGTAAATATATCGGCTTTTTTTAAAAAAAATAAAGATCAAGTTCGAAAATGAGCCAAATCGGATGAACACTACGCCTACCTCCCATACAAAGTTTATTTTTTACTTTATTTATTACTTTATTTTAAGCGTAAAATCTCTTAAAAACCCACAAAAATTAAAGAAATGCCTTGCACGTAAGCTTTGATCTTCAAAATAAATCCTGGCTATAAAATTTGGAAAAATCGGATGTAAACTAAGTCTACCTCCCATAGAAAGTGGCTTTATTTTAAAAGTAAAGTCTTCAAAATTTGCTTGAAGTTTTGCACATAGGCTTAGATATTTAATATAAACCGTCAGTCTATATTAAAGACTGATTAAATTATATCAGTCGGTAATTGGTATTTGACAAAATCGGATGAAAACTGCGCCTTCTCCCATTTAAATTGGAGGTATTTTAAACGTGAAATTTGTTAAAAATCTGAAGAAATCAAAAAACTGTCTTGAAATTTTGCACATTAGCTTTGATATATAAAATGAACCATCTCTATCATATTTGGCAAAATCGGATGAAAACCACGCCTACCTCCGATACAAAGTGACGTCATCAAAATAGGAAAGCTTGCGTAAATATATAAAACTGAGTGTCATCGTGCCTGTCGTGGCTACAGCTTCGAATATACTTCAATACGGTCACGGGGGGAGGGGGGTGGGTATTTTAGCATCGGTACCTTGCCGAAGCTCCATTCCTTGCTAGTTTTACATGGTTTTGTATGGGAGGTACATAGGTAGGTTGAGGATCTTAACGAAACTTGGTCAAAATACAAAAAAAAAAAACGGTTATAGATGTGCACTAAAAATGGTTGAAATCGATTAGACCCTAGGAGTACCTCCTGTGGACCTATATACATTTTTTTACATGATTTTTTAATGGAAGGTACATACAAATGTTGACCGATCTTAATGAAACTCGGTCGAAATACTAGAAAAATAGCTTTAGATTTGCACTAAAAATGGTCGAAATCAGAATCAGGTCGATCACCAATTTTGAACAATTTTTTTTTTTTAAATTTCTATGAAATAGCAATTTTGGACCATTTTCCGATATGAGATTTCACAAAGAATTGGTAAAATTTTTTACAGATTCCAAAAAAGAATGAACCATACTTACGATATTTGTCGGTCCCAAAGCTGAATTCAGCGGAAATTGGAAGTAGTTATCTAGTAAAGTCACACTCTTTCAATTTTACCCAAGCTTTATCAATTTTTTAAAACACGTTATAAATTAAACTTTTTCTTCTTAATAAACAAACAATATTTTTTTTAAATATTTTGACTTTTAATAAAAATTAAAAATAATCTAATTTATAAAAAAGCGACTGGCGACCGAAGTGAAAACATAAAGCTATGAAATAACGGCTGTTATGAAATTCCGAAGTAGCTTGAGTCGTCAAATCAGACGCGTTCTACTTTTTCTACTCTTTTTATCAATTTATGCGTTATTGAATGTATAAACTGCTATTTGTTAATGTTTTTATATGTAACATATTTGTAAAACAATTACTTTGGTTGGGTAATCGGTAATTGGCTCGGTAATCGGTTGGTAATCGCTTCGGTTGGTAATCGCGGTTGGTAATCGCTTTGGTAATCGACTGGTAGTCGCTTCTGTAATCTGTAATCGGTTTGTTATCGCTTCGATAATCGGTTAGTAATCGCTTCGGTAATTGGTAATCTGTTGGCAATCGCTTCGGTAAATGGTAATTGGTTGGTAATCGGTTCGGTGAAGGGTTGTTAATCGGTTGGTAATCGCTTCGGTAATCGGTAATGGGTTGGTTCTTGCTTTGGTAATAGATTCGGTAATTGGTAATGCATTGATAATCGCTTCGGTAATCGATAATTGGTTCGGTAATCGGTTGGTAATTGCTTCGGTACTCGGTTATTGGTTCGATAATCGGTTGGTTATCGCTTCGGTACTCTGTAATCGGTTGGTAATAGCTTCGGTAATCGCTTCGGTAATTGGTAATCGGTTAGTAATCGCTTCGGTAATTGGAAATCGGTGGGGAATCGCTTTGGTAATTGGTAGTGGGTTGGTAATCGCTTCGGTAATCAGTTGGTAATAGCTTCGACAATCGCTGAGGTAATTGGTAATCGGTTGTTAAGCGCTCCGGTAATCGATAATGGATTGGTAATCGCTTCGGTAATCGATAATTGGTTCGGTAATCGGTTGGCAATTGCTTCGGTACGCGGTAATTGGTTCGATTATCGGTTGGTTATCGCTTCGGCGCTCGGTAATTGGTTCGGTAATCGGTTGATAATAGCTTCGGTAATCGCTTCAGTAATCGGTAATTGGTTCGGTAATTGGTTAGTAATAGCTTCGATAATCGCTTAGGTAATTTGTAATCGGTTGATAATTGCTTCAGTAATCGGTAATGGATTCGAATTTGCTTCGGTAATCGGTAATTGGTTCGGTAATCGGTTGGTAATCGCTTCGGTAATTGGTAATCGGTGGGGAATCGCTTTGGTAATTGGTAGTGGGTTGGTAATCGCTTCGGTAATCGGTTGGTAATAGCTTCGATAATCGCTTAGGTAATTGGTAAGCGGTTGGTAATCGTTTCAGTAATCGGTAATGGATTGGTAATCGCTTCGGTAATTGGTAATTGGTTCGGTAATCGGTTGGTAATTGCTTCGGTACTTGGTAATTGGTTCGATAATCTGTTGGTTATCGCTTCGGTACTCTGTAATTGGTTCGGTAATCGATTGGTAATAGCTTCGGAAATCGCTTCGGTAATTGGTAAACGGTTGGTAACCGCTACGGTAATCGGTAATGGATCGGTAATTGCTTCGATAATCGGTAATTGGTTAGTAATCGCTTCGGTAATCGGCCTGATAATCGGCTAAAGGTTCCGAAATCACTTCGGTCTTGGGCTTGGTTGATGCTAGGTAACCCATATAAAGGAATGCTATACAGCAATAATATCTGTTATGATAACAGCGTGATAATATCGGTAACAGCGTGATGATATTAGGAATCTATAGTTTTGTTCTCTACCAAAAAGTGCTCAACGTGCCAAAGAAGTTTTCACTTAAAAAAAAAAAAATGCTTGAAAACAACAATTTACACCATTAAAAAAATATATAAAAAAGTATTGAATTTGAACAGATTGTGTGTCTGCAAAAATTATTTTCTTGAACCAAAAATTTAAAATTTTTATTTCGAGTATTTCCTTCACAATGATACCTATTTTGTATGATTATTTGACACTAAAATTTTTTATTCATTGCACCACAGCAGCTGCTTACGGATGCAAGCAATCAAATAAAATCGTCTAAAAAATTGTAGGTTTTGTTAAATCAACCCTTGTATGCTTTATACAATAATTTAATTAATATTGAAATTTTTTTCTTTTATAAATTAATTTTTATTCACTTTTATCAAAAAAACTTGTGTGATTACACATAAGTTCTTGAACTCAATAAATTGTTTCTTTAAAAAAGTCGCTTGCATGATTTCACTACCATTTTTTTTTTATCTGTGTAAAATTGAGCAGACAAATAAAATATTTATGCTGCTGAAAACATGAAATTTCAGTGCAGAAAAGTTGTAGCAATAAAATTTGTTTATTGCTGTTGTAACTTTTGCAACAAATGATGTTTGACCAACTAAAATGACCCACAACAACTTTATTATTAGTAATTTTTTTTCTCTTCTTTTATTTGTAGTTAAATTGCACTTAAATGTTTCGTTATATGTATCACCTGGCCTTGTCGACTGAACAGTGTATTTGACTCTGCGTGCTTAAACAATGTTGTCCTGTTTGTGGTTTGCTTCATTAATGCTTGCAGCAGTTCATGTACCATGGCCAAACAAAAAAAATAACACCAAAATAATATAAAACATGCCAAAAAACAACAAAAACAAAAAACAATAACTAGTTGTGTATTTGTTCATTTGTTTTGTTGAATGCTCCCCGGAGAGGTTTCATTAAGCATTGTAACAAATTAAAATCTATGCCTAAAATATGCCAGCGTATATGTGTTCTTTATATGTTATTTTTGTCTGTGTGCTTGTGTGAGTCCTCTTTGGTGTAATGATGCCTTCAACCAAAAATTATTGCAATTGTAATTATTTGCACAATTAGTTGAAATTTAGTTTATCCTTGTTTTGTGGTTCTTGTACTAGCTAGCAGCTATATTAACACCATTAAATGGGCTTGTGTGTGTGTGTGTATATGTGTTGATGTGGTATGTGTAATTTATGCTGCTGGGGGTTAGTTAATTGTTATGAGCTAGTTGCCAAATTAATTTATTTATTTATGACTCAATGACAAAAGTTTTGCGAATTAATTCAGTCATTGAATGTCTGAATCAATGTCAGCTTTGGGAAAAAAGTTGATAACCACAAAAGTTATTTTTAATATAACTTATTGTCGTTGAAAATTTCATTATCTGAAGTTATATTTATTGCATAGTTTAAGGGATTTATTTTTTTTTTGGGTTACGTAATGAAAAACATACAAATAAGCTGTAAGTTTATACAACTCACTTCTATGAGTCGACAATATTACAAGAAATATTTTCGTAGATTTCAATATTCAAACTGCTGCGACTGTTTTGAATGGCATTTTCTTGCAAAAAGGTAAAAAAGACCCATGGAAAAGGGTTGCTCGATGTTTAAAATTTTTTTACATTATTAGTTCTCATAAAATTTTACTATACAGTGGTGGCCATATAATTAAAAACGATGTCTCATTGGAAATAAAACCGATATGGAACATCTTTTAAGACCTAGACTGTAAATTATAAGTACCGTTATTCAACGAGTAGACAATCAACAATGTTGTCGATGCAAAACACGTGGAGTTCAAAGTTTGCTTATTAAAAAAAAAATAAGATTATTTTACAAGTAGTTGCTTTTGGCTGGCCATGTAATTAGAAACGTGCAGTTGTTGTTTTAATTTCTGAACTTATCTTATTATTAGTGACAAAGTGAGTGTAATTTGAAAATCAGTAGATTAAATGCTAATAATTTTGATATATTCTAGCTTCTAAAATCGGCAAGAACAAGTCATGTACTCCAAAAATGAGGGAGTTGATTGTGCAGTGTTATCAGAATGAAAAGCTGTCAATGTCGGCAATTGCACAAAAGTTTGCGTGCTCCAAAAAATGGTATTTGGTGCAATTCACTTGTACAATAAGACAAAGGAGTTTGAAAACCCAGCCAGGAAGCCTAGGGAACGAAAGACCACTCCAGCAGAAGATAGAAGTATTTGTAGGGGCAGTAAGAGGAATCCATTCTTGTCTTCGCGGGAAATAAAGGCTGCAATTGGACAGAAATATCCACACGGACAATAAGAAGGCGCTTACAAGAATCGGGACTTCGTGGGTGCATTGTACAAAAAAACCGCATGTGTCAAAAAAAAATATTAAAAAGCGGTTGATGTTTGCAAGGGAAATGCTTAAAAAAGATCCACGTTACTGGAATAGAGTTCTCTGGAGTGATGAATCCAAGTTTAACTTGTTTCAATCTGACGGAAAAATGTATGTGAGACGTCCTCCAAACAAAGCCTTAGACCCCAGGTACACTGTGAAAACGGTGAAGCACGGAGGCGGGTCTATTATGGTCTGGGGTGCTTTTTCTTGGCGTGGTGTGGGTCCAATTGTTCGAATTCAGGGAATAATGGATCAACATCAATATAAAAGCATTTTGGAAAATGTAATGGAACCATATTCCTTTGAAAATATGCCCGTAAATTACATTTTCCAGCATGACAATGACCCAAAGCACACTTCAAGGTTAGTGAAGTGTTGGCTTTCGGATCAAAATATTGATGTTCTGGACTGGCTAGCTCAAAGTCCTGATCTCAACCCAATTGAGAACTTATGGGCAATTGTAAAAAGAGATCTCAAGGACAAAAATCCACGAAATAATTATGAATTGTTTCAGTTGGTGCAGCAAAGCTGGGATAATATATCGCTCCAAATATGCCAACGTTTAATACAAAGTTTACCGAAAAGACTGGTGAATGTTGTCAAAAAGAAGGGTTATCCAACAAAATATTAAAGGATATGTCTATTTTGTTTAACTTTGCGAAGATATTTTTCAGTTGTATGTAAATATTTTTTGTTGTTTCTAATTATGTGACCAACTTGAAATTGCTGTTTTTTGTGTTTAGTTAATTTTCTTAAAAATGTTATTCATGCTGAATTTTTTTTATTTTCAACTCAATGCTGATATGTGTCTTTACTATTTTAAGTTCATAGTTTGAATATGGTGAACTAAGTTTGTAAAATATAATACCAAATACATATGCTGAAAAGCCGTTTCTAATTATAAGGCCACCACTGTAGGTCTGTAAACACAACAACTATGTCAAAGACATATATATTATAATTTACTTTACTCTTTATGTTAGTAAATTGCTTAATTTTGTATTTATTTTAAACTCTCATTAAATATCAGGGGTAGTAAAAAAAAAAGGTTTATTTTAGCATGAAATTCAAGGCTTTATGTAGCATAGTTAGAATGATCCGATTTAGTTCAAATATCCATTTTGTTTGACCATTTTGTTTGATAGTTCGTTGCCATTTGGTAGATAATTTCATTGTGTCTCTATCATAGAAACTTTTGTCCCAATTGCCAAAAAATCGGAGCTTCTGGCGAGTCACTTGATCGATGTGTGTGGCCTGGCGGAGTCCTTATGGATAATTCTGGGTGATTGCTTCCTTCAGACGGTCCAATTGTACGGACAGTACAGGTTAAAATTAAGAGTTTGGCCTCAGGGGCGCAGCTAATTGTAGATGATTACGTTACAATCCTACTAAAAACAGCAAAACCTTCCTGACCGTCAACACTGTCTTGGCAACCGTTTGTGTTGGCTTACCGCAATTCGACCACGACCGTTTTTGCTTGAAGTTGTGGTGACCCACTTTCCATCACCAGTCACCATCCGATTCTGGAATGGGTCGATTTTGTTGCCATTCAGCAGCGTTTCGTAGATGAATATTCGGTTCACGAGGTTATCTTAGGGTTAATTCTTGTGGCACGCATACATCGAGCTTATTTTTAAATCCAGCCTTATTCAAGTGATTCCCAACGGATTTTCTTTAAATTAACTAATTTAATTTAATCTTTTATTTAATTAAATCTTTTATTTAATTTTTTTTTTTAAAGGGACATATCAGGTAGTAATTTTAATAATATCATTAGTACTATTTTTTTATACTTTCCTTAACCTATAAATCGCGAAGACAAATGTATATATTTTTTTTTGCACTGCTAACATTATCTGTTGATCAAAGCCATTGATTATATATGGACTGTGTAATTATTACAATTGCTGCTAAGATGCTAAGTTGCTGCGAAGAGTAGGTGGTAAAAAAAGCTATTATTATTCTATTTCCATTAGGCTTCTATGATTCACAGTTGGTTTTGGGAAATTTTCTTTAAGAACTACGAGCTCGTTTTAGACTTGTTCAGTTAATATAGCATTTATAAAAAAAAAAAATTGTGTAAAGTTGTAAATGCATATACGTAGCTCTTTTGTACTCGCACTGTTACACTTAAATTATTAACACTAGCCCGTTTTATGGCCAATAGGGCGAACCCGTCTGTAAAGGCATGCCTTCATATGACTTCAGCAGTTGACTATTCTAACTCATTCTGCTAGCGATATTTTTAAAATTTTGCTGGCAGTTCACCAAAATTTCCGTCAAAATCAAATGGCTAAACGTGTTAAAAAAATGATTTATTGAAAATTTCACAAAACTTCGGCTCAACTAATGCTCCGCCAAATGTTTACCGAATGTGCCATAAATAGAGATGTGTTAACTGTGGCTTTTTATTTCTTCTTCTTAATTTCAATGTAAATAAAAAAGGTGGGCAAAATTCTAAACTTTTATGACTCACATAAAGACAGCGACTAAAAGAAAAGTTGAAAAAAAGTTAAACGAAGTAATCAGAGCTGAGCTGTAATGAATCCTTTTGGATTCCAATTCCTTATAAATAGGAATTGGTTATTGGTCATCTCAATTCCTCAGGAATGGAATTGGAAAAAAATCGTCAATTCTATTACAGGAATTGCAATTGGTAATTGAATGTTTCAATTCCTCAGGAATGGAATAGAAAAAAATCGTCAATTACATTACACGAATTGTAATTAGTAATTGAACGTTTCAATTCTTCAGGAAAGGAATTCAAAAATGTTCAATTCCATTACAGGAATTGTAATTGGTAATTTAACTTTTCAATTCCTCAGGAATGGAATTAAAATAATAGGCAATTTTGTTACAGGAATTGTAATTGGTGATTGAGAGTTTCAAATCCTCAGGAATGGAATTAAAAAATGGTCATTTCCATTACAGGAATTGCAATTGGTAATTGAACATCTCAATTCCTCAGGAATTGAAATTTTCAATTCCATTACAGGAATTTTAATTGGAGGTTACTGTAAATGGAGGTTGCTGTAATTGGATGTTACTGTAATTGGATTACTGTAATTGTAATTGGATTATAGTAACCTCCAAGTACAATTCCTGTAATGTTCCTCCATTCCACCAATGTAAAAATTCAATTACCAATTGCAATTCCCGTAATGAAATTGTCCGTTTTTTTCCAATTCGATTTCGGAGGAATTGAAAAATTTAATTACCAATTACAATTCCTATAATGAAATTGTCCATTTTTTTCCAATTCCATTCTTGAGGAATTGAAACGTTCAATTACTAATTAGAATTCCTGTAAGGGAATTTATGCCGACTTCGAACGGTTTTTGTTCTCAAGAAGCTTTTCATGGCAGTTTTTACTCTTTGAGGTTTGCCATTGTCTGCAGAGAGGTGGCGGCCGAACAGAAAAATTAATTCAATTGTAAAAACTTTCTGTGTCAGGTGACATTTGAATCAGGGTTCTCTGGCGTATGGGCCACACACTCTACCCACTACGCCACGGCCGCCTATCATGGAATAAATACAATTATATTTTACTGACGTTTGATCTGTTTGGAAACAAATATTTATTTGACACATACTTGCGTTCGTTTACCCTTTTGAGGTATTTGATTCAAACAATATTGGGATTGATTTAGAGTATATTGAGTATAATATTGCAAAACACATTTTATTTTACAAGTAGCTAAATATAATTAGCTAGTTGTAAGCAATACATACTAGATTTAAAACTCTAAACTAAACTAATTGTAATCCAAAAATATTTTACAAATATCATTTTAAATATGTCTCATTTTGAAAATTACAAATACATTTTGTTTGGTCCAAACAAAATCTTGATAATCGCACACATATTTGCACAACTTCATTCTTTAAAACGTTGTGTTTGTTTTAAAACAAAATCAAGGCCAAGATTTTCCAGCAGTGGAATTTTTCCACTTTCTTAAAGTTCAACGCTTAACAGCAATAAACTTTTTTTGTATCTTCTTCTCTCCTTCTCCTCTTTTTCGCTTGCCTCAACAATTTAATGACGAATTACGTGTTGCCATCTGATGCCAATAACTGTAAAAAGGAAATATTTCACATATATAATTTGATCTGTCGTTCGCGCTGTGACATCTTTAACGCATTTGTAGAGTGATGCTTCATTTACGTTGAAGATACTCCTAATTTTATGTTGGTATTTTTCAGCTGCCATTTAAGCCACATTTGCTTGTTTGTATTGTTTGGAGAAAATAGGATGAAGTCAGCACACACATGTAATAGAATAAGTATAGGGAACAGTTGGGAGTTGCATGTAATATAGAAAGTTAAATATCGAAATTTTCGTTCATATCCCTAGGGACATTTTTTACGCACTCTTCGCTTCAAAATTTGAGCTAAAACTCTTGATCGCACATCATTCGGTATTCATTACTACTGGGTGCCAATCCAGCCCACTTTTACTGCGCCTAGTGTTGACAACACTGAATCACCACAAGCAGCTGCCGAATATGTTGATGCTGCTTTTGTATAAAAAGGTATATAAAAGCATACGTGTGCAAAAAGTCGAACGTCGAACATCATTGCAATATCTAACGATAGAATGTGGCTTAAAGCGAGGTTCGACACACACTTTCGACCCTAAACGCCCTACATCCTCCCTCCCTACTTGCCTCAAAACATACATTCCTTAATTCGGCTAGTCGCTCATGCATAGCCCATATATATATTTCTTGAACTTCTTTTGTGAATTCACTTCATTTCGATACGATTCGATTCGATTGAAGCAAAAGACGGCATGGATAGACATTAAAGAGATTTATTTGGGGTTAACTTTGGGTTCACGTTACATCGGCGGCAGTCTGCGCAATAAATATTTGGAGCACGAATATTATGTTGATTGGTATGCCAAGTAAATAATAAATTAATGATTTTCAACGACCCAAACACACAACAAACACAAATACAAATACAAAAACATCATTATAGAAAATATCCGGTTGCATAGAGCTGGTAGCAAAATCCTTGAGAATCTAATCGACAGAAAGTGAAAAATCCATAATCATTAAATCAGCCGATTATTCATTTTTAAACTAAGGTTCTTTTCCACTTAGACGCCTTTGCACACATCTGCTCACATTGTACAACAACACAAATCAACACTGGTTTAATATCCATAAATTTTTGGCGTTTTGGAGCGTGGAATAATTCGCATCTATGTGATATTTTACACTGTGAAAAAAACTCGGTGCTTTGTTTAATTTTAGTGGTAAATAAAATATGTTTGGAAATAACGCTACAAACAAAATAGGTTCAGGGTGATAAAGAATATGTTTGGAATAAAATAAAATAAAATAAAATAAAATAAAATAAAGTAAAATAAAATAAAATAAAATAAAATAAAATAAAATAAAATAAAATAAAATAAAATAAAATAAAATAAAATAAAATAAAATAAAATAAAATAAAATAAAATAAAATAACATGTTTTTGCTTTTGTCAGAATGGGAGTTAAGAGATAATGTGTACAAAGAATGATTTGAGTTAAAAGGGAACTAATAGTTATACATACTATATATAAATACTGCTTTAAATCAGAAGAGCGCGTAAAGAAAGGAAACGAGTTGTAGATTAAATATTTGTTAAGAGGTTAAGTATCTTTTTTTTTTGCTATAGTTTAATATTTGAACACTCAAACATATTATATTTATGTAGAATACAAATTTTTGTAACCTGTTTTGGCAGCTGAGTGCAAATAGAAATTTATTTATGTTTGATAAATATGGTTATAATTATATAAATATTCTGGGGCTCATTTTTGGATGCAATAGTTCAATTAATAAAAACGTTCAATAATTAATGAATATCCAAAAATGTTATATATGCTCAAAATAAATACTTCTTAACCTTATTATTTTTCTTTTTGTACAATAGTTCAATGTCTGAAGAACAGCTCAGTGTAAGAGGCAGGCTTGCAGGTTGCCACTAGTATTATTGTCAAGTTGTATAAGTCAACGTATTATTGATTTGCTGCATACGTTTGTAAGAGGAAGTAAAAAGTGGCAAGCTCATTCTAAAATTCATTTGAATTGCTTAGAGTACCTAAAATCGACGCTTTGATATTTTGGTTTGCAGGTTGCCACCCGTTGCAAAATTGCTGAAAATGTAGAAAAACTCAAGTAAAACACCTTATTTGGACAATTTATAAAAAACTTATTAAATTTTACAAGAATTTTGCAGTGCTCTTCCTCGATTTGTTGTTAACTTTGATAGCTTTAAGTGCGTCGAGCAATGCATCAAAATTCTTAATACCGCGGTCGGTTTGCCTTGGTCTGCAAGCTACCATACTAAAAATGGTAAACGGTAAAAAAACCACCGAAAAATATCACTTTAATGAAAAAATACTTCACTTTTTACTTAATCACACTTGTAATCATGTAGAACCCGAAAAAGGGAGGTAGCAACCTGCAAGCCAACAAAGGTGCCAAACTGCATTTTGACATATTATAGAATTAACATAATATAAAACTGCCAATCCATACTATCTTTGAAATTCTGTTTGGATTATGAAAATTTTATGAAAAAGCAAACATCACAAATATTTACCTTGAATTGTTAATAAAAATGTTCAATTTGTGAGAACAGGACAAGTACGAAGTTTTATTTTTTAAATTTTTAACAACTAATACATCCCAGTTTCTTAAGCAGACACTGTTTTATTTCGTCTCGCCGCTCCAAAAGTAGATACGATTTTTTTCTCAACATAACGTTTCACCTCCGTAAATAGTTGCACTCAATTGCGGGACTCCCTGTATAAAAGGCAAGCACAATGCTCTGCGCCTCATATCGCTCAAACTGTAAGAATTTTTTGCGATTATTACAGTTTCTTCCCAACATGTACTCTCCTGAAATATGTTCAGCCTGAAAGTATGCACTGCAAATTTATTCGATACGTATCAGTGACATGCTTACCTTTTATGTATGTGCATACTTTCAGGCTGAACATTTATCAGAACAGTTTATTGTAAAAGCACTGTAGTAATGGCAAAAATAATTACAGTTTGAGAGTTAATGCTTCCAACCCGTCGTTGAACCGGCTTTTATACTATTTCTATATATAAGAAAAAGCTTTGTGCAAATATAGTCGCAAATATTTCTTTTTTGTGTGAAATAATAATTTCTTTGGACATAAGTTAACTTCCAATTTGCAATAACTCAATGTCTGAAGAACATTTGCATGCATTTTTAATCCCCAAACATTTCATATTTGAGTGGAACAACTATTTTTTGGTACAAAAGTGTAATATATCATTTCATTTAACAACTTTATGGAAATAAAAATCTCCTTATTTGCCAATTTGTCCGCCTCATACAAAATATGTCAATAAATAGAAATAATAGTCGTAAAGGAATAATATTTTGCTCGGGAGTTATAATGATGAATGTAAACATACAGTTCAAACAAAATTTCAAATCTGCTTATAACCACTCCCACCTACCATATATCAGGAAAGTTTAAAAAGCTATATTATTCTTCATATTGCACCGCTTTACAAAATAACTCAACGGAAATAATTATGTGCAAACCTTCCACATAATTTTTTCTTGTGTGGGAGGTGGGCGTGACAGATAATTTTTTTCAATTCTTGACATAAATATATATATGTTCGTGGATAACTTTTAACAAAAATACTAAATTTTTTTTAAAATGCTCGAGAAACCAGTGTCGGATCAGTTGATTTAGACTGACTTTTAGGTTAAAGCATTAATTGTTAGAAGAACAGTTATCATCTTAAAAACTGTATAATCCTGTGAAATATTAACTAATATGTAAACATTTTTTTCAAACATATAGTTTTTATACGTTAAAACGTTATACATATGTGGAATATATTAATTCCGAAATATTCAAAAACTTGTTAAGGTTCAATAATTTAAGATTTAAAGAATTTTTTAATTAAAAAAGAATTTGTTTACACACAAACTTATTATATTTGGTTGCAATTAATATGTATTTGATGAAAGACATATATTTGGATTGCCAATACTAATATAAATATTGAAAAAAAATGTAACGGATTATTTTTTATTAGAGCCCTGCATGAATATATTCATCAAGTGAATATACCCTGATTCCCTGCTATAGCAGTCACTGCTATATGTAAATGTAAACAACAGGTCTTGTAGCAACAGGTCATGTAGCGCAAGAGAGTAACTTTTTATTTGTTCTCTGTTCTCTTTTCATACACTCTTGCACTGAGGTGAGCTTGCGATCTACGCGTTGTTTCAGTTTTTACTCTGAGCACTTAATAAACTACACGAATACTCAGGTATCTGCTGCAGTGATCTGAATAACAATTAATATGTTGGGTTTTCCCCGCAATAAGCTTTTTGTTATTCTTAATGCATATTTGTGTTATTTTTTGTTGCTTTTTGTTTATATCAGCCGTAGCTGAACACCTAGAGGGGTCAAATACATGAGTTGGCCCTATTATTTTTTGCATTTCAACATTTCTTCTGAACACACCTACTCCCTATTTGCCACCCTTCTTTGGGTCCCCATACAAAAAACACAAAAGCTGTCGAAAATAGTTTATATTGGTCGTAGCTAAACTCCTAGAGGGGTGAAATATATGAGTTGGTCCTATTATTTTTTGCTCCTCAACAATTCTCCCCAACACACCTACCCCCTATCAACCACCCTTCTTTGGGTCCGTATACAAAAACACAAAAGCTGTCGAAAATAGTTTATATCGGCCGTAGCTGAACTCTTAGAGGGGTCAAATATATGAGTTGGTCCTATTATTTTTTGCCCCTCAACATTTCTTTCGAACACACCTACCCCCTATCAACCACCCTTCTTTGGGTCCCCATACAAAAAACACAAAAGCTGTCGAAAACAGTTTATATTGGTCGTAGCTAAACTCCTAGAGGGGTGAAATATATGAGTTGGTCCTATTATTTTTTGCTCCTCAACAATTCTCCCCAACACACCTACCCCCTATCTACCACCCTTCTTTGGGTCCCCATACAAAAACACAAAAGCTGTCGAAAATAGTTTATATCGGCCGTAGCTGAACTCTTAGAGGGGTCAAATATATGAGTTGGTCCTATTATTTTTTGCCCCTCAACATTTCTTTCGAACACACCTACCCCTTATCTGCCACCCTTCTTTGGGTCCCCATACAAAAACATCTATTTTATACGAACGAACAAATAAAAAAATATTCGCTAAATATTCAGGGTATTTTTGTTATTTTTGATTGCTTTATTTGCTACCTGCTGGTGTTAGTAAAGCATCGTGCTCTTATTCTCTTCATTTCTTATATCTGAATAAAACAATGAGAGTGTATAAGCAGGTATGAGCAAAGCAGAAAAGGGATTGAGGAAATTTTTAATTCTATAGCAAGAGAATATATTCAGGGAGGCGAAAAAGCATACTCATGCAGGGCTTTAGTTTTTATGCTTTACTTTTACATTAAACACTATTGCCTTTTAACAAAATTTGGTCTTGAGTGACGCTCTCATTTTTTAACGTGTAATGTTTGCTGATTTTCTTAGCACATCACCACCAAAAAATATGTGTTAAATTGTTTTTTTTATTTTATTTATTTAAGACTGCGTGTAAACAAACACTTACATACGTTTAGAGAAAACAGGAAACACCTGCTTACGTGAGTATGTTTGTGGGTGTGAATGTTCGTGTGTAGGCTTTATTTATTGAGGCCGCAAAGGTTATCAAAGCGATCAATTTGCATATGAAATTTTAATATTTTATATGTGTTTTTTTATCAGTGCTATATTTTTTCCTTTTTTTATTACTGCCGGCATTAAAGTGCATAATTTATGAATGATAAATGTTTGTGTGTATGTATATGTGTAGCAACGCGTATTAGTAAATTAAAAAAAAATGTTTATATATGACGGAATTTCACGAACTTCTGATGGTGAAATTTTATTGTTTTTTCTATAATTTACTAAAAAAAAAAATTTATTTTTCTCGTATACCGTATCTTTATTCTGAAACCTATCTAAACCTATTCAGTTGCTGTCATTATCAGCTATAATTCAAATGCTATGCAAATAGAACTCAGTTAAAATAAAATCAAAACTTGCTCGTAAAACTAAAACTGAAACGTCATCAATCTTAACACCAGCCAGCAGCAGCAGCAGCATCAGTAGAGCTGATGACAAGCTGTAATTTATGGGACGAGTTCATCGAATCGTACCTCGTTAGTGCCAAAAGTCGTAGATAACTAGAATATACCCGTCTGCAAGTGTGTGTGTGTGTGTCGAGTTTTTGTTATTTGACTTTGCAAATCCTTCACTTTTCACCCCTCTCCCCCCACTCACTATCATTTCAGAATTGAATGACAGAACTGTGCGATTATATAGCGGCGCAAAACAGAAACAAAAAAAAAAAAAAAAGAGTAAGAATTCAATTCTGAGTCCTTAAACCACAAATAAACGTGCACGAAATACTTAAGCACGCATGAAGCATATACATTTCTACAAAAGATAAGGAGAAAAAGGACAGTCAGTGTTTTTTTTTTTTTTTTTTTGAGATATAGTAGCAATTGGAAAATGATTCAACTAAGAAGGACTTCCTCAATTATTGATTTTGATGGAAGCATAGAAGGCAGAATGGCGACATTTGCAAGTGTTTGAAATGTAACGGAAATGAAGAAGATTCAATTCAATCTTTAAATTTAAATAAGATGAATTTTCAAAATATTAAAAGAAGAAAGAGAAAGAGAGAAGGCACTCCAAGCCATTTAAGCCAGTAAGTCATGAATTTCAATAAAAAGGGATGCCGAAGAAAAAAATAGATGGTTCTAACTGTTGACCCTAATATTCAAAGTGTATAATGAGAGATTCTTGCAAATAGCTAAAAAATATTCATACGTAATGAATCTTCAAAAAGTATCTCATTACTATATTTAATATTCTGATCTCAATCTGTATTTAAATATTGATTTTCATTTATAAAATACCAACAGAATAATATCTTTAGATGTATTGTATAAAATATACCAAATCTTTGTTTTACTACAAATAAATTACAAATAAAAAACTTTATTTTTCTATAAGAAAAATCAATTATAGGGTACTTATCTGTACATTACAATCTTATTTGTGATGATTTTAAAATTTTAATCTATTTTTGGCCTCTCTCTTGTCGAAACTTTTAAATTATTTTGTCTAATCTATTTTTCGTTCTCTTCTATTTTCAGGTATGTACTCATATTGTGTGCTTAAGTAACTCAGATGAACATTTAAAATTAACTTATACGAGTATAAGGTATGTAGCGGTAATGACTTAGAATTATGTTTAAGCTTCAGCGTGAAGCAAAAAATTATGAAATTTAACAAGTTTAAAAAACTTTTATAACTTGTGGAGCAAGGAAATTGTATAACCTACACGAAGACCTCCCAACCAACTTACAGCTGGCTCTATTTTTGATACGCATTTTCTTATAGTCACCAAATGTACGAGTATAACTTCTAAAAACTTGTGAATATAGGTTCGACATTTTCTTCATCGATAAAACTTCGACAATACTTAAGAAGGTAGAAGGGTTTGCTGTTACTGTCGACGCAATAGTTGACGATGTTAGAGGAATCAGATCAGTTGTTTTCTATCTCTACCTTTAACTCTAACTCTAACTCTAACTCTAACTCTTACTCTAACTCTAACTCTAACTCTAACTCTAACTCTAACTCTAACTCTAACTCTAACTCTAACTCTAACTCTAACTCTAACTCTAACTCTAACTCTAACTCTAACTCTAACTCTAACTCTAACTCTAACTCTAACTCTAACTCTAACTCTAACTCTAACTCTAACTCTAACTCTAACTCTAACTCTAACTCTAACTCTAACTCTAACTCTAACTCTAACTCTAACTCTAACTCTAACTCTAACTCTAACTCTAACTCTAACTCTAACTCTAACTCTAACTCTAACTCTAACTCTAACTCTAACTCTAACTCTAACTCTAACTCTAACTCTAACTCTAACTCTAACTCTAACTCTAACTCTAACTCTAACTCTAACTCTAACTCTAACTCTAACTCTAACTCTAACTCTAACTCTAACTCTAACTCTAACTCTAACTCTAACTCTAACTCTAACTCTAACTCTAACTCTAACTCTAACTCTAACTCTAACTCTAACTCTAACTCTAACTCTAACTCTAACTCTAACTCTAACTCTAACTCTAACTCTAACTCTAACTCTAACTCTAACTCTAACTCTAACTCTAACTCTAACTCTAACTCTAACTCTAACTCTAACTCTAACTCTAACTCTAACTCTAACTCTAACTCTAACTCTAACTCTAACTCTAACTCTAACTCTAACTCTAACTCTAACTCTAACTCTAACTCTAACTCTAACTCTAACTCTAACTCTAACTCTAACTCTAACTCTAACTCTAACTCTAACTCTAACTCTAACTCTAACTCTAACTCTAACTCTAACTCTAACTCTAACTCTAACTCTAACTCTAACTCTAACTCTAACTCTAACTCTAACTCTAACTCTAACTCTAACTCTAACTCTAACTCTAACTCTAACTCTAACTCTAACTCTAACTCTAACTCTAACTCTAACTCTAACTCTAACTCTAACTCTAACTCTAACTCTAACTCTAACTCTAACTCTAACTCTAACTCTAACTCTAACTCTAACTCTAACTCTAACTCTAACTCTAACTCTAACTCTAACTCTAACTCTAACTCTAACTCTAACTCTAACTCTAACTCTAACTCTAACTCTAACTCTAACTCTAACTCTAACTCTAACTCTAACTCTAACTCTAACTCTAACTCTAACTCTAACTCTAACTCTAACTCTAACTCTAACTCTAACTCTAACTCTAACTCTAACTCTAACTCTAACTCTAACTCTAACTCTAACTCTAACTCTAACTCTAACTCTAACTCTAACTCTAACTCTAACTCTAACTCTAACTCTAACTCTAACTCTAACTCTAACTCTAACTCTAACTCTAACTCTAACTCTAACTCTAACTCTAACTCTAACTCTAACTCTAACTCTAACTCTAACTCTAACTCTAACTCTAACTCTAACTCTAACTCTAACTCTAACTCTAACTCTAACTCTAACTCTAACTCTAACTCTAACTCTAACTCTAACTCTAACTCTAACTCTAACTCTAACTCTAACTCTAACTCTAACTCTAACTCTAACTCTAACTCTAACTCTAACTCTAACTCTAACTCTAACTCTAACTCTAACTCTAACTCTAACTCTAACTCTAACTCTAACTCTAACTCTAACTCTAACTCTAACTCTAACTCTAACTCTAACTCTAACTCTAACTCTAACTCTAACTCTAACTCTAACTCTAACTCTAACTCTAACTCTAACTCTAACTCTAACTCTAACTCTAACTCTAACTCTAACTCTAACTCTAACTCTAACTCTAACTCTAACTCTAACTCTAACTCTAACTCTAACTCTAACTCTAACTCTAACTCTAACTCTAACTCTAACTCTAACTCTAACTCTAACTCTAACTCTAACTCTAACTCTAACTCTAACTCTAACTCTAACTCTAACTCTAACTCTAACTCTAACTCTAACTCTAACTCTAACTCTAACTCTAACTCTAACTCTAACTCTAACTCTAACTCTAACTCTAACTCTAACTCTAACTCTATCTCTAACTCTAACTCTAACTCTAACTCTAACTCTAACTCTAACTCTAACTCTAACTCTAACTCTAACTCTTACTCTTACTCTTACTCTTACTGCAACTCGACTGTCTCACCTCACCTGCTTGATCAGAGAGTATTAAGGTAGCATTAACCATAAATATGATATTTACTGTATTTTTCAAATTTACCCAAATTAAAACTAAATAGCTAACATTAAAACGTGCATTACATGTCGTGTTGTTTTTTATTTTCATGCTAATGACAGTTCAAAAGGCACCGACAAGCTATTCACTATCATTCATGCACCGTTTCAACACTTGTTTAACAACAATAACACGAATTTGTATAATGGTGGCTCTCTCATAAACTGACATTCACACACATATCGTATATACATATAAAGCTCTATATTTACACAAAAACATGCACGCATGCCAGGATTACCTTAAGTAAGCGCATTTATGCGCTGCTGCAAGTGCAAAAATGTGAAAAAATGGAAAAATGTTTTTTCTGAATAAGTGTGTTTGTGCGTGTGTGTGTGTGTTTAAAAGCGCCTTATGCCAACTAGCGTAAAAGCTTTTGTTTGTGTGTCGCTGAGTGTCGCTCGTCTTTAGTGTGTTGTTTGAAATTTTTCTTTCATAAAAAGTTTCGTGATACTGAGCCAAACAAAAGTGCGCAGGTAAGCGTGCATGGAAGATTAGGAGACAAATACGAACACAAATTTTTTTCGTGCGCTTGTTATAAGAGAACGTCACACAAATTATTCCCTTAAGCACTTAAAACACAGTATAAATATATTAAACTGCGCTGTTAATAATTGCTTGAATATCCTTACAGCCACGTCTTCAATTCTCATCAGCCTCTAATTAAAATATTTACAAATATTCTATTTTAATTGATTGCTTGAGCTAACGTTAAATTAAGATTAATATTTTTTCTTAAAGTTTTTAAATTTCCTGCAAACAACTTTCGTGCTTATCTCATATTTGCATATAACTCAAAATTTATACAGTCATATTTTTGGTTTGCTTTTAAGTTGCTTGCCAACTGGGTTAATAGCCAAAAACTTTGCCGCACAGCAATCACACTTTGACACACACACACAGACACTGTGACGCCTATTTCGCCAAAATAATTGCTAGCACTTTCGTTATAGCGCAAGAGCATAAACAAGACTGGTTTTCGCTTGTATGCAGCAACCGTTTTTTTTTTTTTTTTTAATTTATCACCTTGTAACGCATGAGTAACAAAAGTAAAACAGGCGCTTATTCTGGCAACTACTGCGAAATTTGAGTGCAAATTAAAAACAGGATACTGTTGATGCTGAATTTTTTATTTCGAGTCTTTTTTCTTTTCTAATGCTTTTTGATGCATATTTTTGGTGCAGCAGCCACTTTGGATTTTATATGCTGCACTCTAGTGGATATAAAAATTGCAAAAAAAAAAATTAATGATAATGGCTAAAATAAGGACTGGTTATAAAATATTAACAAAAAACTGCATGTTTTGTGGATGTCCTTCTAAGGCAATAAATGTTAGTAAAGCGTAGTCTACTTGTAGGAGTAGAAGGTATCTTTTAATTTTGAGTACTTTGTTATATACCCAACTAACACACGAGCTTAATTTGGAATAAGAAATTTTAAAATTCGACAGTTAAAGCTTAGATTAAGGGTTTGCTTACCTTGCGACTTTAGAGGCTAACTCTCTAACGAAGCCATAGTCGATATTGATGTCGTTGCGAGGTGTAATTCTGGAATTTTATTAAAATTTTTTTAAAAAATCAGATAATCTTATCGAAAATTTGTTGACGGAAGTAACCGACAGCTACAACTGCTATAAAAGTTAAATTAAAAAAAAAATTAAACCTTGTCGTTAAGACTGCAAAGAGTATCCATAGCATTTATTGGAAGCTAAGTCGAGACTTTATCAAATTTGTTTATAAAAGCAGCAAATTTATAGCACTTGGCGGCTTCAGCAGTTGTGAGGATTCGAGTGGTTGACCTTTACTCTGTGCATAGTGTATTAATAATAAAATACTTCTGATGCATTAAGAGCATCAGAAAATATTTAGAACTTCATATTAAATTTCTGAAGTATATTTATTGAACTTAAGAACACAATTTTACCTAATAAATAACAAATTACTCTTGGCAGCGAGATAAATATTCCATTATGAACTTTATTGCTACGGTTTACAATAAGAATACCCACAGCTTGATATTTATAAGTGTAAAATTGCAGAAAACGATAGCATACCTTACATTAGAGGTGAATAATTGCAACCTTGTGGGATCAATTTTTGTTGAACCTTTGAACTTTTGCACTGACAAAAGTGTCAGATCTTTCCGGACAGCAAACTTTATAAGTTAATTCATTTAAAAAATTATTAAAATTTTAGCCTGCCTTTCGTAGGTTCCAATTTTAAATCTCTTGAGTTTTTGTTTGCGCTTGGTTAATAAATCGGGGATTGGCCGAAGCGCACCACAGTGGGCCCTTTTTCGTCCACTATTAGACGAAGAATGCTACTGCTCGGAGCACTTATATGTGAGCATGCTCTATTTATAAGCATCTTTTGTTACCTCAAGCACATCCTAGTAGGCCAGTTGACTAATCTAGGACACCGCCGGACTTTGGCACAGAATGTGTGCTGCTGTTTCCGGCTCCTCTAGGCATAACCTACACGTATCGTCCTCGGTCAGAGTCATCTTTCTGAGATGGTACTTGTAAGGACCGTGTCCTGTGACCAGTGCAGTACGCCAGCTTAAAGTCTTTCGATTGTTTTGGATAACTTTTGCTACCTCACTACGAGACCACTACACGACCGCCTTTGATTGCCTGCAATTAATAGCTTCTTCCCACCTTGTACGGTGTTCCGAGTCCGTCCATTGCTTAATAAGACCTGCCACCATGTTGTCGCATATGGCGAAACGTGGTTCTGGTCCACAGAACTCTTCGGCTGATCCTTCTCTTGCTGAAGAATCAGAATTTTCATTCTGTTCTATGCCAGAATGTCCTCGCACCCACATAAGTGTTAGCTCATTTATCTGAGCGCATCCATTGAGTTTGGTAAGACATTCTATGACCAACCTGGAAGAGGTATCTGTCCGTTGCATTCACCTTATCACCTACTGATTGTCAAGGGCAAAGGCAATTTTCTTGTCATTGACCCGGCCATCTATCAGGTGGTCCCGCGCATGCACTACACCAAGTATTTCCGCCTGGTATACAGATACAAACCTCCCTAACCTCAGTACACAGGATAGGCTCAACTCTTCTGAGTAAACGCCTGCCCCGGCTCTGCCATTCATCAGAGAGCCGTCTGTGAATATACGTCTCCCTGACATCTCTCTACAATATCAAGGATGCGTCTATGACCATGTAGGGCCATTGCTCCATGCCACGTAGCATTTCGCAACATCCTGAGGGCTGTTAGCGCTGCCGTTTTCTTTATTTCTAAATCCAACGGCAGCATACCTAACAGAAACTAAATTACGATTGTTGTAGTAGTGCGTATTGCAGCTGTTATTCCAACACACGGCAGCCGCTAGACTCTGTACAGTCGCTTCTTAATGGTTTTCTGGCTGACTTTTTTCCACCAAATCACTAAAGCATACGTGATGACAGGTCTAACCATCATAGTGTAGACCCATTTCATAGCCTCTGGGCTTAGCGCCTATTAGAGACCAAAACGCATATACACTAAAACAAAACCCTTTTGGCTTTTTGACGTTGGCTCATTCCCGTTCAGTTTGTTATCAAGGGTTACCCCTAAATATTTTACTTTCGTAAACATGCTGATTTTAGCTCCAAAAAGTCTTAATGTTTCTCTCCTCAGGCCTACCCTCTTTCTAGTAAAGAGAATACTACCCGATTTTCCTGCGTTCACGGTAAGGCCTTGTTCTCGACACCACTCCACCATTCGGTGTGCTCCCTTCATGATGTCGGAAATGGTGCCAATGAACTTACCACAGACCACCAACGCAATGTCATCTGTATACCCTATCGTATGTATGCCCGATTCATCCAATTTAGCCAATAGTGAGTACTCAGTGATGTTCCACAGGGTTGGCGATAACACACCGCCCTGAGGACATCCTCTATTTACTCTACTTCTAGTCTTGACTCTACCATTCTGTATGTTGACAGCCCTGTGCTTGAGCATATTGCCTACCCAATTTGTTTTCATTGGGCTTACATTGCGCTCTGTCAGGGCTTGTTGTAGCCTTCCAAAGCATATTTTGTCGAAAGCACCCTCGATGTCCATAAATGTGGCCATCGCGATGGTCTACCTGCTCTATACGCATGATAGCATCTACTCAGAGGACTCAGAGGACTGAAATCATTTCATTTAAGCACTTAATTTGCCGACGAAAAATTGCTGTGGTCTAAGCAGACAAATTATCAGTCAAGAGATTGCTGGTTCGATTCCAGACATAGCCAATTTTGTTTGTTATATATTTCTTATTATTTAAATAAGAAAGTGTTATGACATGTTTTTTGATATAAAAGAATGGATTTTTATTTAATTCAGATATTTGTAATGTTATTTTTATGGCAAATTGAAACTTTTTTAAGGTTTTTTATTGAAACCTCGCCCAAGCTGAGGCTCGAACCTTGGCTTCGAAAACACCAATCGAACGCTTTTCTACAGAGCTATTGGTCGTGTTATAAATCACGTTTGTATTGAAACTTATGACGATGTGCTATAAAAAATTTAATATCTCAATTGAATGATGAATATTTTCATTTATAATAAGAATAGGTATAGTGTTTGAATAAAACTGGAATTTTATTTCGAATACACAATTAGAATTGGGAACAATCATCAAGCATTTATTTTAAATATATTTTTGTTTCGTCCAAATTGAAATCAAACAATCAGGTTTTTGAGTGTATAAGAAAAAGGCGATATATGTCGATTTTTCTGTTCAGTAATTTGTAAATTGTATTTTTGGCTTAAAATGATTTGGTTTAACTTCAGGGAATTTGAAAGAAAAACAGATTTGTTTTTTGTAAGAGACTATTTTTTCGATATAACATGTTCAACTTGAAGTGAAAGCCGAAGTAAAGCCTTAAGCCACATACGTTTGTCCGTCTCAATTGCTTGTATAGTTGTATTTATCGAAGCTTGATAGAAATGCTACCAAAATGTTAACGAAGTACTACCGAAGCTTTATAGAAGTGTTATCGAAGCTCTTTATAGAAATGTTACCTAAGCTTTATGGAAATATTACCGAAACTTTATGGAAATATTACCGAAACTTTATAAAACTTTTACCAAAGCTTTATGGAAGTTTTATCGAAGCTATGGTAGGACTAAAAGTTGTTTCTACTAGTTTGCAGAAACACCTAATGGAGAATCCTTTTACGATTATATAATAGAGTTTGGGCAAGTGGATAGTAACCTCATCAAGCGATGTATCGTGATTATGAATTTGGACAAAAAAACCGGCATAATCTATTTTCTTGTCTCACGAATATACAAGCTTCGGTAAAGCATCATTAATAATTTCGGAACAAAAGATTTTTATGAAGAAGCTTCATAGAAGCTTAAATATAAAAAAAAAACAATATTTCGTCTTTTAACCCTCATAGAACTCATAAAAAGAGCTTATAGAAGTTACATAGTCTCTAAAACTTGTTTTTTCAAAGTTCACCGCAAGCTTAAAAGAAACTTGTGTGTTATGCTAGAAAAAATCTAGCTATTTGAATAAAATATCAGTTGAGATTTTATGTCTTCTTTACCGTACCATATTACTGAGCAAAAACTTAAAAAAATTCGTTTTTGAAAATAACAAACTTTAGTCCTTTTATTATTTTCTTTGGGCACTTTACTTCAAAACCCATGCAACATCCGATTTCGCTGGCGTGTTACGAATTTAAACCTTCTAGAGTGAAGGTGGTGACCGACCGCATATAGCGACTTAATTAGTTTTGGTTTTAATAAACTTCTACTTAGTCGAAAGCAGCACAAAGTAAAAAATATACCCAGTATGCTTCCGAATAAATCAATAAATTATGTTTCAAACTCTATATTAAATGCTTATCATACCCTGCTAGCTGAAGACTTTTTCATCCCGCCCCGTAACGCTTAATTAAATCCTGTCAAAGTAAAACCATAAAACCGACATAACACCAGAAACTTTGGTTAAACCATAAACAGCAGATGTTAAAATTTAATAAAATAATTTTCTTCATTTAAGTTACGCATGACTGAATGTATACAAATACTAAAGCAGAAACACAAACACATCTATCTGTGAGCAGTAGCGGTCTCGGCAGAGGCAGCAGCAGTAGAAGCATCCAAATAAGTGCTGTTAGAAAAGGAATTTTCAATGAATGCGGCTCAAAGTTGAAGAAAGTCAAACTAAAAATGTGGATAGAACATAGTTCGGTGCACACAAATATACAAGAACTACAGCAGACACACACATGTATGAAAAAAAAAGAAAATAAACCAAACACAAGCATGCAAGAAACTACAAAGTAGAAATTATTTGTTGGCATGAAACACACTCATATGGTGAAGGAAGTACGCAGGACGAGCGTGCGATAAACTTGTGTTCGAAACACATGTCGAAACAGCGGCAAATATAGCAGCTGTTGTTGGCAAAACGAAAACGTATAGCAAGATGTTGTTTATTACCTGCATGTTCTTGAATTCAGGCGCGTGCGTGACTTCATAACAAAATCTGTTTGTATAAAAAATATTTTTTTTTGCAATATTTTGCAATATTTTTTTTTTCAAATTAAAACTTCTACACAATTGAAAGAATGCCAACTAATTTGGTACTTTCAAAAAAGTTTTATTTAATATAACGATATTTTTACATTATTCACAGTTTTCTTCTAGTACGGAAAAAAAAAGAAATATCCGTAGAATGCTTTTATTTACTCGATGCTAGAACTTTTCTTCCAACTCTCTAGCATACAACTTCCAGAACATTCTGCTACTTAATGAAAATAATTTTAATTAAAGATACGAAGTGTTTGTATGGCATCCTTGCCATATTTATTAGTTTCTGAAGGACTCTTCAAAAAAGCAATACCAGCAATGCATGCATCAGACATATCTATGAGTTACAAACATATCCAGAGATATGACTGGTGGCTGTCATTCTGGATATATAAATTCGTTGTAATATGTTGTCATCACTGTGATTCTCTTCTAGGATGTAGCATGCGTGAGGTTGCTGCGGTTACTGCTCCTGCTGCATGCTTTCAACCGTTAAATCAACTCTATACAAAAGTTCTTAGCTTTTGTATATTCCGCAGGTGTGGCAAACTAAGCCGTCGTCATGCCACCAAAGTAACAGCTAGAAGATTGCCACAGACAGCTAGACAGACTGACAGACGCAATCTTATTCATGCAGAACATATATCAACAACATACTGACACGTGCCACAGGCAGACTTCTTTGACTTTTTTGTTTTAATTTTTTTTATTTTTTTTTTTTATTATTCAACTGTTCAGACTGTTCAGGAATCCATACATTGGCTTGACAAAAAATGGGTATGTCTCGTAATTGGGCACACCTGACTGACTGAGACGTTAGTAAATTGACGATGTTGCTGGTATTGTGTTGTTGTTTTTGCTGTGGGTGCTATACTTGTACGCAATGTCTGCGTTTGCTTTATAGGAGCGACATAAAAACTTTTTTGTTTTAAAATTTCAGCGATTTGAAATCTCAACAAAATTCAATACTGTTTTTGCTTCTTTAAAAAATGGTTTTAATTTTTCTTTTCTAACTAGTTTTCTAACTAGTTAAATAGTTGTAACTTAAACACACTGAACTCATACAGAAATCCACGAATTGGTTTTTAATATTTTTCGGGTAATATGTATAATTATATAATAAGGAGGCAAAAGTTTTTTGTTTTTTTTTTCTGTGTGAATTCCACATAAACTCCTAAGTAATTTGTCAGATTGCCGTTAAAGTCTTTCCGACATATTTTAGAACATATTTTAAATGACATTTGCTTTCAAATATTTCGATTTATAAAATTTCAAGTTATTGAGCAGTGAAAGTTTAGGTGATCGAATGTCAATGAAAAACTCATTCATCGCCTAAGCATCGCCTTAAGACCATTTAAAACATGTATTACCAAATTGCAGGTCAAAGAGATGTTTTCAAAGAACATTCGGGCCTTAATCATGCCTTAATCACATAGAATATTTAAGAGATATATAAAAAAGTAGGCAGTGGGAGGACTGCCGACCAAAGTGAAATCTGAAAGCTAGGAAATAACATAGCTGTTATGAATTTTCGAAGAAGCTAGAGTCGGCAAATCAGACGCGTTCGACTTTTTTAAATCTTTTTATCAAGTTCTGCGTTATTGAATGTATAAACTTTTTTAATGTCTATATATAATAGATTTGTAACACAATTACTTTGGTTGGGTAATTGGTAATTGGCTCGGTAATCGGTTGGTAATCGTTTCGGTAATTGGTAATTGGTCGGTAATCGCTTCGGTAATTGGCAATCGGTTAGTAACCGCTTCGGTAATCGGTACTCGGTTGGTAATCGCTTCAGTAATCTGTTGGTAATAGCTTCGTTAATTGGTAATCGCTTCGGTGATTGTTAGTCGGTTGGTTGTCGCTTCGGTAATCGGCAATCGGTTGTTAATTGGTTAGTTATCGTTTCAGTAACCGGTAGTGGGTTGTAATCGCTTCGGTTATCGGTAATATGTTGGTAAACGCTTCTCTAATCGGTTCGTAAACGCTTCGGTAATCGGTTGGTAATCGCTTCGGTAATCAGTAATCGGTTGGTAATTGCTTCGGTAATCATTAATCTGTTGGTAATTCCTTCGGTAATCGGCAATTGGTTCGGTATTCGGTTGGTAATCGCTTCGGTAATCATTAATCTGTTGCTACTTCCTTCGGTAATCGGTAATCGGTTGGTAATCGCTTCGGTAATCAGTAATCGGTTGGTAATCGCTTCGGTAATCATTAATCTGTTGTAATTCCTTTGGTAATCGGTAATTCCTTTGGTAATCGGCAATTGGTTCGATAATCGGTTGGTTATCACTTCGGTAATCAGTAATTGGTTCGGTAATCGGTTGGCAATCACTTCGGTAATTGGTTCGATAATCAGTTGGTAGTCGCTTCAGTAATCTTCAATTGGTTCGGTAATAGGTTTGTAATCGCTTCGGTAATCTGTAAATGGTTTGGTAATCGCCAATTGGCTCGGTAATTGGTTGATAATTGCTTCGGTAATCTGTAATTGGTTCGGTAATTGGTTGGTAATTGCTTCGGTAATCGATAATTGGTTGGTAATCAGTTGGTAATCGTCTCGGTAATCGCTAATTGGTTCGGTAATCAGTAAGTAACCGCTTCGGTAATCGGCCTGGTAATCGGTTCGGTAGTCGCTTCGGTCTCCGGCTTGGTCGATGCTAGGTAATGCCTTAAAAGCAATGCTGTACAACAATAATTTCTGTTACGCTAACAGCGTGATGATATCACGAATCTATGGTTTTGCTCTCTAGCAAAAAGTGATCAATGCGCCTAAAGAAGTTTTCACTTCAAAAATAAAAAAATAAATGCAATGTTAATAATTGTACAAAAGTTTATAAAAGTAAATATTGAGGACAAAAATAGAAGCAAACATTTTTTAACTTTATTGAAATCGATAAACGTTTTATATATTAATTTACCAAACTGAAGCAGCTATAGTTAAATAATATGCAAGTTCAACAAAATTCGATGGAGAAAAGTAGACAAAAGTGCAAACATTGCTTTTAATATTGGTTTCAATGCCTCAATTTCCACAGTAAATTGACAAAAGTAAAACAATATAAAAAATATGCTTTAAAAAAGTTCTAAAGACTTCAAATTTAAAACCTAACCAATTCAGTTTTGATATCTTTTTAAAATTGTGGAACAGCTGCAACAAATTCAACATTAATTCAACCACCACCCATCCATCCATCCATCTTTCCACCCTCCAACTAACTATCACCCTTCTTCCGAATCAACACAATGCTTTCGCATTTATAGGGGGCATCCCCTGAGTGCTGGTTAAGTCTAAAAAAAAAAAACAGCAAAAGCCAAACAAATACCAACACATATCAATATACTGAATGCAATAAACACAACCACAACATTTGAATTTAAGTATTTTCAAAATTCAACACCTCTCAATTGTTGCTATATTCACTCACATTTGGCAAATTCTCAAAATTCTTGACATAATAAGGAACACATTTACACGTACGCACACACACACACACACACCAACAAAAATATGGCACAAGAACATTGTGCAGTGCATGTTATGCGTGTGTGTGTTTGTGTATGTGTATATCTAATGAGTCTTGAAACAATTTCATTTTGAGCTTTACTTCATTTAACCTATGCTTGACAGGCTATAGATGGACATCGTTCGCACAACATAGCCAGCCAGCCAGCCAGCCAGACAGCAACCAACATCTAGCCATTCATCCATTAACCAGCTCTACCATACTGCCATCGTTTCTTCACCCTGCATCATGTAAAGCTCATTCATTTACTCGATCATCCTTTCAGTCTTCTATGAATAACAAATGTCAATAATAATTGCATATCTGCTAGGCGTATGAGTGGGCATGAATGCATACATGCGTGTGTGTTTTAGATTGAGTGAGTGTTTGCGTGTGTGCGTGCATGATATGCGTACACTTTATGCACCGTCATGCATAGCAAATGTTGTGTCTAGTAGTTAGCTGAGTGTGTGTGTTATGTATAGGCGAGAGATATTTTGGTCCTTTCGAAATTTTCTCAGTGATTTTTACTACGAAATGTGGATAAAAATTGTGCAGGCTCCAGTGCAAGAGTATGGTAGATACTACAGTACTTAATGTACTGCAAAGAGAAACACACATAAAATAGTGAAATTTCGTTAGGAAAAACATTACTAGAAAAATAAATGTTTTATGAAAAAACTATTTAACCCTCTAATCCGCCATCGAAAATTTTGATTCAAAAATATTTTAAGACTAGGGTCGTAAATTGGACGCGGGCATCACGAATTTGGAGTCCTTTTTGCGATTCCATCGATGGTTTAATCACAGTTGAAAAAATCAACTGCTGCAAATTGGGATAAAACGTTTCTTTCGTGCTACTAACATTTAGAGAAGTAAACAGTTCAGAAACAAAAATATTATTTGCAGTGAACATCAGTTACCATAATTTTTCATCCAATGAATCCATAGCTATAAAATGTGTTCATCCGACGGGTTAGAAAACTTAATCCTTTTATTAGTTGATTTAATGGAATATCGTCTTTGCGTCGTCGATCACTCTTTTCTTTATAAAAAATTACTGAAGCTTCTATTAGGAGCAAACGATAAAAAATTTAACGCTAACCGCTTACGTCTGCAGACGGTCACTCCGGTTAGAGGGTTAAACAGAAATTAAAAATTGATACTGTAATTATAAAAGGCGTGGTAGCGTTATAATTTTTAATGCAAAAATTTCGGATCTTTAAACTTAGTATTTGTATTGTATTGTTTTATAAAATATTAAACAAATATAAAGTATTTGTTTTATAAAATTTTTAAAATTTTTTATTTATATACATAAAAAAATTTAAAACTTATGAATTATTTAATAAAATAAAGTTATTAAAAATGTAAATAAAAGTGAAAAAAATTCGTGTCAACCGTCCAAAAAATATTTAAAAATATTATAAGTTTTGTATAAAAAATGTAATATGAAACATGCAAAAAAATAATGAAAAAAAAAAATTTAAATTAATAAAAAAAATACGAAAAACGAATTCTTAAAAAGAAAATAATTAATGTATAACAAAAAATGTATTACACAAATATGTGCGTGGTTGCCATGCGTGGTAAAAGTTAAACTTATAACCAAAAAAATTAATATCTTTCAATGGCAAAATTGTCAACGTGTTAAAAAACAAATAATAATAAAAAAATATTTAAAAATATTAACAGCATTATATAAAATTAGAAAAATTAAACACGTAAAAAATAATAATAATAATAAAAAAACTACTGAATAAAAAAAAAACAAAATATAATTGTGCGTCACCATGCACGTTAAAACTGAAACTTATTCCCGAAAAAGTAGATATCTTTCAATGGTAAAATTATTAAAAGTGTTAAAAAATAAATTTAATAATATTTAAAAAAGCAAAATTTTTTACTAAATAGTTTGCTTATGCTCTTTTGAGTCTCAGTTATAATTCTCATTTTACAAATTAAATAATTTACTCATACTTCAATTGTTATACATTTCAGGAATCTTTTCTTATTGAATCTTTTCTTATATAACTCGTGATTCTAAACCTACAGTCTATACCAACAATCTCATACCCATTATACCGTGCGTGTACCATCATACCATATTATTATATTATACAATCATACCAAACCTATCATACTAAAACCATCATACCATACACATCATAGCATACCATCATACCATACCATACCATCAAACCTTCATCAGGCAATACCATCATACCATACTATCAAAGATTCTATAACATCATACTACCATACCATTAAACTACCATACCATCACAACAATACCACACTATCGTACTAAACCCATCATACTATATTACCATACCATCATACCATACGGATCATATCATACTATCATACCATGCCATCATTTAAACCATCGTACTGACACCACCATAGAATAATCATCATATAATACCTATCATATCATACATATTTTATCCTACTCAGGAATCTTTTTTTCATAACACATCATAGAATAATTTCTGCAATAATAACTCGTGATTCTGTACCCACACTCTATACCAACATTCTCATACCCATTATACCGCACGTGTACCATCATACCATACCATTATATTATACAATCATATCAAACCTATCATACTAAAACCATTATACCATACACATTATAACATACCATCATACCATACCATACCATCAAACCTTCATCAGGCAATACCATCATACCATACTATCAAAAATTCTATAACATCATACTACCATACCATTAAACTACCGTACCATCACAACAATACCACACTATCAGACTAAACCCATCATACTATATTACCATACCATACCCATCATATTGTACCATACCATCATACCATACGCATCATATCATACTATCATACCATGCCATCATTTAAACCAACGTACTGACACCACCATACAATAATTATCATATAACACCTATCACATCATACATATTTTATCCTACCAATCATACTACACAATCACTTTTTGTTTTGAATATCAAGTTCAGTGAGTATCTGTTAAATAGCTTTATACAAAATCATTAGAAACAAAATTTATCCTCAAATCCTCAACCTCGAACAATACCAAAATTATAAAATTTTAGATAACTACGAACACTTTTGATTAAGATTTATCTTTAAACTTTTTTATTCAAATTAGTTCTTCATTTATCAAAAACTTGTTTAATACAAGATATTTTAAGTCTTCTTGTGAAATATCTTGCAATATTTCTTTCATTTACACCTGTCCTAAAAAGCTTAAGACTTCCCATAAATTCTCACTCATTGCTAAATGCAGTTAAATATATTTGGTGCAAAGTATCCTTTCAAATAATTTTTCATCTTACGGAAGTAAAAGCGGAGTAAAAAGCAATGTCAACAACAAAAAACAAAATGCAATTTGTGGGTACTATACTGGAGCATTCCTTTCAATTGCTGCAGCATTCATGCGAGAATGAGTTCAAAAATTTACATTTAATGAACTTTGAAGTACGTTGCGCTCTCATGGTTCGTTCGCCCTTATATGTATGTGTTGGTCAAAAACATACCATTAGCCCAATGGTCAATGGTCTGCCAGAAATAACAGAATTGCACTGTACTGTACTCGGTAATGTTCTATTTTTGTATCTTTCGAGTTCTCCGGCATAGGTGCAGACTGTCTGTCTGTCTGTCTTTTTGGTATATTTGCCCACAACATTGCTTTGGCTATTGCTGTTGTTGTTGCTCTAATATTCTAAATCTGAAATGTAATTGTGTTTGTTGTGCTTCCTGCTGGCATATAATTTGTTGTTTTTGCTTATATAAAGGCTATAAAGGTACCACTAGACGTAGGTAAATACTGTTGGGTAAGTCGAGGTCATAAAATGAAATTGTGCACTATGAATGTGTGTTGGTTAGAGTGCGGACAAAAGCTTAAGAATGCAAGTTGAATATTTTTGCCTTCGAACAATAGCCATCAGAAGTAATTGTATTGTCCGAATTGTTTTGAAAGTTATTGAATTTTGAGTTTTTTGTAAATTATTAGTTGTTATGACAAATAGACATAAGTAACCAAAAAGATGTATTTGAGTTGCGATTGACTGTCGAAAATATTAAAAAATAAATATGTGTGGCTGCCACGCGCGGTCAAATTAAAAATGGGTATTCTGGGATACTAAAATTAAATTTTTTAATTAACATTTTTTCTGTTCACACAGAATTTTCCTAAAATTATGTAATAAATATTATAGCGTACTATTATTAACTTGCAAAGTATTAAAGTCAGTTGGCAATTTACCGCGATTTTTTTTTTAAGAATTTGTGCGCTCTCTGGTGTTCGAAATATAGCAATAGATATAGTGTCATATTAAAATAGTGCCAGATTCACCGTACCCTAAAACCCGGCAGCCCAAAAGCTTTTTAGCTACGCAAAAATTAATATATGTATATACATACACACATAATACACAGACTTTCGAGTGCGGCGAATTATGAAAGTGCGGCGAATCGTTCCAATGACCTTACTTCCCATTACAATTTTCTGTATACGCGGCTAAAGAAGTTTCACTTCAAAAATTTCAACAAATATCAGAATTCTCCAACCCTAAACAAGTAAAATATTCGAACCTTCAAATCATAGAATGATTTTATAAAAAGCATTTCCTTTTATATATATATTATTATTAAAAATCCATCCAATATGCTCATCCGTACATGTTTTTGATGTCATTTGTTTGCCTTGCTTCTAGTTACTGGGTCACAACTAAATTTTTAATTAAACCTGCTTCGCTGTTGTTGCCAAACAATGTCACAGTGCTGTTCGTTGTTGTGGTTTTTGGTTTTGGCCAACATGCTTTGTTTTGTTACAAACAACATGACCCTTTTTGACTGTGCTTTTGTCTACACATGCAACATGGAAATGAAGATTAATTTTGTCCCTCTGACTACCATCTTGATAGGATAAACTGACTCAAAATTAAAATAAATTTGAAACAAAAAGCTATATGTTAAATTTGTTAAAATTTACATATCAAAAACAGCTAGAAAGTTGTCATAAAATTAATCAGCAAGGATTTTCCTTTCAACTTAAGAAAAAAGCAACTAACTATAAAAAAACATTGTGAAAATAAAATCAAAAGCGTGCTTATACGTATACAGCAAAAAAAAAAAGAAAAAATCGTTTAAAGAGATATAAAAACAAGATATAAAAGGACAGTTAAAGTAGTTCATTTTAATTGTGAGAGTTAAAAATTCTGCGAAAAGAGGTGTTATTGTATTCTTTTGCTTAAAAAATTAAGATAACAATAGAAAATAATAGAATTATATGTGCTGTCATTGTGCTTTTATTGCATTTAAAATTATAAAATTTTGTGTAGTCATAAAAAACAAACATATATTAGGTGGAAGTGATTTTATATAAAAAACAGAACCTTTGTATCATACTTTCACTGGAGGGGGAGGGGAAGGGAGGGTAAGATAATCGTATAATCGAAAGATTTGGAGCACTAGTTGATTATTTTTTGAATACTTTGAGCAGATTCATTTTTATCTTCCTTGCAAAGATTTATGTCAAAAAGAGGATATTTTTAAGAAATGGAATTTTGAAATATTTGTTATAAATAATTATTAAATATAAATAATATTTATGATATAAACCGTCATCACGAACAGATCGCATTTTCTGGGGTCTTTTAAAATAATAGATTTCGCTTTTTTTTTCGATAAAATTATTCTTATCGCAAAAAGCTTGAGCATAATCAATAAATATAACATAGAAAATCTTCCATACAAAAATTTGAACTCTATATGACAACATCAATCAGCCTATTCCAAAATATCATAAAAAATCACGGTATTTTTATAGCCGAAAACGTACTGCTGCCTATTCCAAAATATCATAAAAAATCACGGTATTTTAATAGCCGAAAACGTACTGCTTAAAGGGCATATTAACTTTGTCATTCCGTTTGTAACGCCAAGAAGAAGGCGTGACAGGTATAGAAAAATATATATATTTTTGATCAGCATCACCTCCTGAGTCGATTTCCGTGTGCCCGTCTGTCGACACGTTTACAGCCGTAATTTTAAAGCTATCGCGATAAAATTCAACATATAAGTTTGTTTTTAAAAAAGGGAAGGGAAGACCAATTTCGAAAATGGGCCAAATCGGATGAAAACCACGCCTACCTCCCATACAAAGTGACTTTATTTTATTTATTTATTTAGCCAAACAAGGCAATATACTTATTCTAACTTATTTTTCTAACAGGTTGTTGTTGTATTTATTTTTTTATTTTTTGTTTTTCTCTCCTCTTTCCTTGTTTTAGGTGTAGAAGATATGTAATTCTCAGTGGGCGTAATCCGCCCACATGAATCGACACATTTTCAAAAACACGTCAAAAAGAAAAGACAAGAAGAAGAACGAAGGGGGAACTTATATACTAAGCTTACATACTAACAGATTTTATACACATAGTAAAAATATGTACTAATTTTTAATACTATTCTAAAATATTATTAAGATGGAAAGCTGAGTGGGAGAACAACTAAATTTTGTTTAGGTATGGGTGGTAGACGGCAATGAAAGAAGAGGCATTTGGATATGGGAGAATAGAGTTAATATTACAATGCGGTGTTTTACTTATTTAACATTCAATTTTTTGATTTACAATTTTTCTACAAATGCTAGATCAAGGAAATAGAAAAGGGGTCAGAATGGTGAAAAGGAATTGGAGAAGATTCTGAAGTAGTTATGTAAAGGAAAGTGATTTGGAAAGAGAACGCTTGAATCTGAATTTCGATATTGGCGGTGTATAATGCTCGCTGATATTATTAAATATTTTACAACATCTATTCAAGGGCTCGTTCAATGCGTAAATAGTGTTGCGATGAGATTCTTTTAACAATTTTGTATACCTTGTTCGCCTTATTGTTTCATTAAATAGTACCTTGCTCGAGATGTATTCGCTATCGATGTTACCAGTAATAACATCGAATGTAAAGCATGAGCAAAGTAATATTCTCCTTGATGACAGCGACATTAAATTGAGGATTTTAAGTCTACTCTCGTATGGTGGTGGTAAATTTGTATAGTCACGAGGATCGTATAGGTCTCTCAATGCAAAAAGCAAGAATTGTCTTTGAATAGATTCTAGCCTTTCACTATGCACTACAAAAGCTGGGTTCCAAATTATGCAACAGTATTCTAAGATTGGTCGTACTAATGTGCAGTATAAGGTTTTAGTTACCCAAAGGTTTTTGAATTCTTTTGCACGTCTTTTTATGAATCCGAGCATTTTGTTTGCCCTGGATATGATATGATCGTAGTGAAGGTTAAAGCGCATCTTACTATCAAGAATTATTCCAAGATCTGCTATGTGGTTGACCCTTTTAAGTTCTACCTTATTTAGCATGTATCTGCTATATGTGATTACGTTTTTACGGGCAAAACTTATAACGTAGCACTTATTTATATTTAAATAAAGTTTATTTTTACTACACCACTGTTCCAGAGAAAAAAGCTTATTCTGTAAGAATACTGAATCCACTTCTGATCTAATGTTATAGTATAATTTTAAGTCATCTGCATATAAGAGATGGGGGACATCATGCAAAACTTCAGATATGTCTGCAATAAATATGTTGAAGAGAAGTGGGCCAAGATGGCTACCTTGAGGTACACCCGACGAGACAACAATCTTTTTAGACAAAGTACCCTGAAATTTTACATATTGGGATCTTTCACAGAGATAAGACTTGAGCCATTTCAGCACAGTACCTGATATACCAAATTTTTCTAGTTTCTTAGCTAGGATTTCGTGATCAACACGATCAAAGGCTTTACTAAAATCTGTATAGACTGCATCTATTTGGTGGCCCTTTTCCATTTTAGTAAGAATGTCTGATGCCATGATTGCAAGATTTGTGGTTGTTGATCGTCCTTTACGAAAACCATGTTGCTGCTCGTTTAAACACGGATTAATTATGCTCGTGAGTTTGGAACATATAATTTTTTCAAATAGCTTTGGAATTGCTGACAATATTGCAATACCCCTATAATTTTCAACTGATCTCTTGTCGCCATTTTTATAAATTGGCGTAAGATGACAAGATTTCCAAAAAGTTGGGAATGTACCTGTATGCAAGGATTTGTTAAAAATCATATGTAACGGCGTAATTAATTGGTCTAAACATTGAACAAGTGAAATTGGTGGTATAAGGTCTGGACCTGGAGATTTATTTGAATCTAATTCTTTAATGGAATTGGTTATGTCACTCCATGTAATATTTATTTCACAAACCAATGTCGGTCTACTAGTTATACTGGCAAATGTAGGTTGATTTTGGGAAGTAGTTGAACAAAAGACTTCTTTAAAATGATCCGCAAAGAGATTACAAATTTCCTGTGAGTTAGATGAAGTAACATTGCCTTTAAACATGAAGTTTGGGTATCCGGTCGATTTCCGTTTTACATTTACAAAATCGAAGAATTTTTTCGGGTCTTCAATAATCCTTTCTCCAATTAAATTGGTGTAAAGCCTATAAGCCTCTTCGGACTTAATGGAAAACTCCTTAGACAGCTCTTCGTATCTAACCTTTACCTCATCACTTACAATGACGCAATTTTTAATGACTCTGTAAAGTTTATTTCTTTGATTTCTCAAATTTCTAAGATTTGAATCAAGCCACGGTTCCGATAGTTTATTTTTTTTCTTTATTTTTGGAACATGAGTATCAAATACAGAAAAGACTTTTTGATAGAAAGACGATACAGCATCGTCCAATTCTAGTGCAGACAAGTGGTTCCAGTCCAAACAATTTAAGTCATTTTTAATGTTATTGTAATCGGCATTGAGGAAATCGTATACAATAGAATTATTGAATGACTGTATAAAAGTTATGTTGTTAGTACATAACTCAGTAGTAAAAGCAGTATGGTGGAGGGTATTGGAAAATATCTGCTCAGCCTCACAGGTTGGACTAACCTTTACATCGTCATATGAGTTAGTAAAAATCAAATCTAGCCAGCGATTGTTTCGGTTTGGAGCAGGAGCAACTTGCTGACAATCATTACTATAAAAAGTACTTAATAAATCGAAGTCGACCGCATTGGACAGGTTAATTGGAATTTTAACAGTAAAATCTCTTTAAAACCCACAAAAATTAATGAAATGCCTTGAAATTTTGCATGTAAGGTTTGATCGTCAATATAAATCATAGCAATGAAATTTGGAAAAATCTGGCGAAAACCACGCCTACCACCCATACAAAGTGGCTTTATAGTAACAGTAAAATCTCTTAGAAAGCTGCTCAAATTAAAGAAAGGTCTTGAAATTTTCCACATAGGCTTTGATATTTAATGTTGACCATTACTATAATATTTGACAAAATCGGATAAAAACGACGCCTACCTCCCATACAAATTGGCTTTATTTAAAACGTTAAATCGCTTAAAAATCCACAAAGAAATGTCTTCAAATTTTGCAAATGAGCTTTGATATATAGTATGAAGCATCTCTGTGATATTTGGCAAAATCGGATGAAACCCACGCCTTCCTCCCATACAAAGTGACGTCATCGAAATAAAAAAACATTCTTTTTCCAAACTCCACCCACATCGTTTATCCAACACACACCAATATGACATATATGGTGTATTAGTCCTAAGACTTGGAAATTGGGCGTGGCATCTTACTTTTAGCCGAACATTTTCAACACCGTGTGTCAGATATCAACAAAATTTTGCACATATTATCCTTGGTAATTTGAGCAATCTTACGAGTAAGTTTATAAAACTGGGCAGTACTAGACTGAGGGCGTAGCACTTTATTTTAAAACTAGCTCTATGTAGTCCGTTTGTCCGATTTCAACCAAATTTGTTACATATATTCTTGAGCATAATGAGAGGTTTAAGCCTACAAAAGTGGGTGGGATTGGACAAGGGGCGTGTCAATTTAACTCTAATTGAACTCCCATTACACCGTTTGTCCGACTAAAACCAAATTTTCCACACATAATATTTGGCATAAAGATCAGTCTTTAGTTTATAAAACTATGCAGGAGGCGTGGCACTTTATTTTTAATCTATTTCCATCTTCACCGTTTCTCCAATTTCAAGCAAATTTTGCACATATGTTGTTTAGTATAATTAGAAGTTATTAGCTTACAAAAGTGGGTGGGATTGGACAAGGGGAGTGTCAATTTTAATTCTAATCGAACTCCTTCTACACCGTTTTTCTGATTTCAAACAAATTTTGTAAGTATATTTTTTGGAATAATGAGCGGTGAGTAAAAATTGGTTGCAATTAGACAGGGGCGTGCCACTTAAATATAAATCAAACTCTTTCTATAGCCTTTGTCCAATTTCTTCCAAATTTTCCATATGCTTTCGAATAATGAGCAGTCAGTAGTCTAGAAAATTCGCTTGAATTGAACGGGGCGTGGCCCGTTAATTTTAAACGAAATTGTTTTAAGCCGTTGGTATGAATTGACACATGCCAATCAGATTTTTTACATATATTCTTTAGCAGTCTACAAATTACTCTATGTGGCAGCTAAGGGTGAAATAAAATTAAGCATATAACACAAATATTTTTGCAGATAATATTTATATATTATATATAGACGGTTAAAAACTTCGAATATACCTTAATACGGCCGCGGGGGGGGGGGGGGGGGCTATTTTAGCTTCGGTACCCTGCCGAAGCTCCATTCCTTACTAGTTTTTTTTTAAATTCAATAGATTTATAATCATTATTACGGTAAAAGAGCATTTTTTAATGAAAAAATACGCGTCTTTAAGTCATATTTATTTTATTATACTCGTAACAAAAGCTAATGTATTATGGTAAAATCATCATCGTCATATGATCTGATGTATTCTGATCAATAATATAGCATTGTCCTATTTGGATGTTCGTATGCAATTTTACAGAGACTTGTGCGAGTACAGCTTTTTTGGAAAATCTTATAAAATGATGATTTAAAACATACAGTACATCTCAATCTTCTATATACATAAAAATGGATGTATGCATGTGGGTATGTGGCTATGTGTGAATATCACATATAGACTCCAAAACTGCCAAACCGATCATTATGAAATTTTTAGAGAAACTGAAGCATCTTAGGAGTGTTCCTGTAAACTTTGGTATTATTTGGATAAAGTAGCGTGGTACCTCCCATAACACCCAAATTTACGCTATCGCCCAGAAGCCAAAAAATGCTATATGTCAGACAGTTATAATTGGCTCTGTAATTGGTTGGTAATCGCATCTGTAATCGGTTAGGTATCGTTGTGGTAATCGGTAATTGGTGAGTAATAGTTTCAGTAATCGGAACTTGGTTCGGTAATCGATTGGTAATCGCTTCGGTTATCGGTAATTGGTTCGGTAATCGATTGGTGATCGCTTCAGTAATCGGAATTTGGTTCGGTAATCGCTTCGGTCTTCGGCTTTGTCGATGCTAGGTAATCCCTAAAAAGGAATGCTGTACAGCAATAATTTCTGTTACGCTAACAGCGTGATGATATATCTAACAGCGTGATGATATCGCTAACAGCGTAAAGATATCTCGAATATACAGTTTTGCTCTCTACCAAAAAGTGCTCAACGCGCTTAAAGAAGTTTTCACTTCAAAAACTATTCAAAAAAGTTTCTCAGCTCGTATTTTAGTTAAAAACTTTATTAAATTAGAAGAATATTTATTTAGCCTTTCAGTACAAAATCAATTCCAATTCTTATTGGCAATCCTTGCCAATTTTTTTTCTTTTTTTTTGGATAAATTGCTATTAATTTTATTTACCGACGAACATATTTTCGTATCGAATTTCTGCAATAAATATTACCAAACTGCTCTATCTTCGCTTCGCCGCAAACGTCTCGATGTTTTCCTCAAATAATTTCCGCATTCAGAAGCAAACATTTTTAACTTTGCTCATATTTTAGCGTCTTAAGAACATAAATAACAGCATTTAACTAAAACACTTGGCATGGTTTTGCCCCTTGCAAACACCAACATCAACACCAACAAGACCAATAAATAAACACTCACACCCACATCCACACAATCACAGAATGTTCTGCAGCACGCATTTCTATGCTGCTAAAACTTTGAATATTAAATATTCGAATAACAGGAAAACCAAGCGGAAATGAAGTTTTCAGCAACTTTTGGCAATTCGCAAGCTTTTTGACATTTTTGACTGTGGTTGTGTTATTTTTCAATTTTGAGGATGGCTCCATGTGTGTGTGTGAGTGTTCGTATATGCTAGTAAGCTAGACAATCAAAGTAAAATTCTACCAAAAATATGCTTAAATCTGTGTGAGCTTTCCTTTAAATCTGTAGAGCTTTTGTGAAATATGAATTTCTTGCTGTTTAAGTAACACTTGAATATTTGTATGTCATTTAAAAATCAAGTCAATCAATCAATAAAAATTCACACGCACACACAAACACAAATACAACAATATCAACTATAACGACACATACACAAGCACACATAAGCGCCTCAGCACAACCGCAAACTATTGACACATTTAAGTGTTGCCTTCCGTTCGTTTATTTATGCAGTTACGGCCGATTGCCGGAGGAAATAAATGAAAAAAAAAAAATATTTCTGCTTGTGTTATTGCAGTTTCTTTATGACAGCTTTTGTGTTTGTGTGTGTTTTTTTTCATACCGATAAATCAATAATGAAAAAGTAGAGCGGCATAAAAAATATGCCTTCCTTTGACATTTGCTGCGATATAGTGTTGGAAAGCAGCTGAATTTTGTGTGTGTGTGTGTGTGTGTTAAAGTGAGGCGTGCTCGAGCAATGCAACTATTATTAATAGTTGTAGTTGCAATTTTAATTGAATTGCAATTGAACAAAAAACAAAACAGCTACAAAAAAAAAAACAACCAATGACTACGGTTTTGTCTTTTCGTTATAAATATTGAATTAAAAGCAACCCATTCGGTCGATATGCTGCTGCTCTTTGTGCAATATTTAAATAATTCTGTATGTGTTTTTTTTTTTTTTTTAGCTTGCCAGCAAGCAAAATTTTTAAATATTTAAAATGGCCATAAAGTTGAAAAATCTTTTAAACATTGCGTTTAATTAACTTTCAGCCGTAAGCAGCTCTTTAGCCGCATGTGCTAATTGCTTGTTTTTCTTTTTTCATATTTTTAAATAAAATATATAAACATGCAACTGTTTTAAATCATGTTGAACATTTATATTTATAAGCTGCTTGACGTTAAATATAAGTTAAATATGATTAAAACAAAAAAGAGCTTAAAAATAATCACATCTACTTTAAACGCTTTCGTTTCGTTGATAATTGTGTGTCTTGCAGCTGTTGACTGAAAAGCTTTTTTTTTAATCTGCTTATGCTTTAAATTTATCATCATTAATACAAAAAAATGTTGTAATATTCAAGCCAACTTTTTGGGTTCTTTAGATGCAATTTCTAAAGTTTTAGTACGTAATTTAAATCTTCAACTTTATTCAACTGCAGCTTTTTATGGAAAAACAAAATGTTTTTGAATAATATACAAAAACTTTATTAAAATTATTTATTCCTTACTTTATATATTTTTGAAGTAAAAACTTCTTTAGGCGCGTTGAGCACTTTTTGGCAGAGAGCAAAACTATAGATTCGCGATATCATTACGCTGTTAGCTATATCATCACGCTTTTAGGGGTATCATCACGCTTTTAGCTGTTAATTTCTGTTGCATTGTACAGCATTGCTTATGCAGTGGTTATGCTAGGCAAACATGTTTGGTAAGCTTTTTTTTATTACCGAGGATTTTACCAACCGATTACCGAACCAATTACCGATTACTGAAGCGATTATCACCCGAATTCCGAACCAATTGCAGATTACCGAAGCAATTACTAACCAATTACCGAAGCAATTACTAACCAATTACCGAAGCGATTACGAACCGATTACCGAAGCGATAACCTACCGATTATCAATTACCGAAGCTATTACCAACCGATTACCGAAGCGATTAACAACCGATTACCGAGAAACAAAGCGGTAACAAACCTATTACCGATTACCGAAGCAATTACCAACTGATAACCAATTACCGAAGCAATTACCAATTTCACAAGCTATTACCAACTCATTACCGATAACCGAAGCGATTACCAGTAACGGAAGCGATTACCAATCGATTGCCGATTTCCGAAGCTATTACTGAAGCGATTACCATTTGATTACCGAACCAACTACTTATTACCGAAGCGATAAACAACCGATAACCGAACCATTTAGCTATTACCGAAGCGATTATCAACCCATTATCGATTACCGAAGCGATTACCAACCCACTACCGTTTACCAAAGGGATTACCAACAGACTATCAATTACCGAAGCGATTACCAATCCCCCATTGCCTACTTTTTGTTTCACTGATCATATTTTTTTTTGTGGTGAGGAAGAAAGTGGGGGGGGGGGAAGGTAGCATTTCAAAGAATATACTTCAAAATATGTTTTTTTTTTAGGGCTTGATAAGAATCCTATAGTTTGGATGATTTTAAGGATTTTTGTCGAACAAACCGTTTATTTTTCAACTAGTTTTAGTAAGTCTCCAAAGGGTAAACTGAGAAAAAAAGCTTATGTTAAATTAACAAAAAACCTAGTATAATTTATAAGCTGACTTTGGCAGTTTTCAGCCTCCCAATTTCTTTATTAAAAAGCCTTAGTTTTACATGCAAACTTGCCGATTTTTATTTGGGCAAAAAATAAACTAAATATTTGGTTATTTATACATTATTAAAAAAGAAAAGTTAAGTTTCAACCAGAGTGCGGAGAGCAATCAAAATTCACTCCCGCTCTTCTGATTTATCTTTTGCTATGAATTATTATTTTCAAAAATTCAAGAGCGTATGCGAATAAGCTGTTCACTCTCGTTGGCAAAGAAATTTTAAATGAGCGCACCTTGTGTTGATGCGATGTGTTGGATTTTTTATCGCTCGTGAAGTTTTAAATGATAACTCATTGCAATGCTCGCAAGCAAAATTTTAGTTGATCTATTCGCATATAATGGGTGGTAGATTGGGTGTGGATGTGCTTAAGAGAAATGTTAAGGGGGGTAAATAATAGGACCAGGTCATACACTTGTTTCCTCTAGGGAATCCATTCCGAAGAGATATGAACTCTAATCAGCTTTTGTGCATTTTGTGTATTGGGACCCAAAGAAGGGGGGCATAGAGGAAGTAGGACGTCTGTTCAGAAGAAATGTTGAAGGGCAAAAAAATAATAGGACCAGCTCATACATTTGACCCCTCTTCGGATCAATTCGGGAGAGATATGAACACTTATAGACAGTTTTTGTGTTTTTTGTATTGGGACCCAAAGAAGGCTGGCAGATGGGGGGCAGGTGTATTCAGAAGAAATGTTGAGCGGCAAAAAAATAATAGGACCAGCTCATACATTTGATCACTCAAGGGATCCAGTTGGCCTCCAAGAGGGTGACAGATGAGAGTGAATATGTTGAGAAGAAAAATGTTGGGGGCGAAAAAAATTATAGGACCTGGTTTGACATTTCATCCCTCTAGGAGGCACCCAGTGGAGCTATAAATATTTTTCGCCAATTTTTTTCCCCCCTTAGGACCTTTTTGAGCGAGTACAAAAATTGTAATAAATTTAAACTTGCCATTGCCAAAACTCGCGAACGAGAAACATTAAATGCATCAAATGCAGAGAGCGCTCTTCAACTCAGTTTTTTGAGGAGAGCAATATATGAACGAAAACTATTAAAGAGGAATGAAAAAGTCTTTACCACTCTGAACACTTAACGATCATGTTCATCTTTTTTTCTTCACGAATGAGGAAAGCAAAGTGAACCGTTCGTGAATTGAATAATATTGATGAGAGGAGTGTACTTTTGCTCTTCAGTTGAGAGTTTTTCCGCACCCTGGTTTTAATAGTTATTACTTTTTCCCGAGTTTTGGTTTTTTATTTAATTTTACAGATTGTAGCTCAAAACTAGCTTAAGCCATCCGCGCTATTGTTTTTTGAATTTTGTATTTTAGGATTTTTGGGGATTTTTCTGGGTAAACTTCTCAAACTCCAGGTAATTAGACGGGGTTATTCAACATAATTATACAATTTTTTGCACCGTTTTTAAGTTTTTTTGAGTAGAACCAAAAAATATTCTATCGAGTTGTCTTGTATAATTATTCATACTGTAATCTCATATCATAAATGATAAATTATTTCCATACCATTTTGATGAAGTTTCGAATTTTCGATGGTTTACCTCCAATATTGCTTAATATATTATATACTTGGCTTAGGTGAATCAAATAATTTTTTTTGGTAGGGTATCGAAATATGTGCTTTCACATCAATGTATTAAACAATAAATTGCTTGGATGAATAAGCATAAGTTTATAATTCCCATACAACTCTTTCCACCCAAGCCGACTTAGGTGATTTAACTATTGCTTTTTTCTCGGTCTATTCCCACTAAATCGTTCATCGTTCAAACAAACTTGATACCGATTTCAAAATCGGTCATGTATTTAAAACAGTAAATGTATCCTTGGCAATAAATTGTTATCTAAGGCACACATTAGTAGATACAATATGGCGGTTCTGGGTCAGGTGGAGCGGTGGAGCAAGCCGATGACGTCACTCCGGTCCAGCGCCATCTAGTGGGGGCTTTTTTTTTTGCTAAAAAATGTGCAAAGGTGTACGTCTTTGCTAAAAGCTATTAAAAATTGGCAAGTTTGGTATATGTCTTTGCTTTAAGCTTTTAAAATTGGCAAGTTTGGTGTATGTCTTTGCTAAAATCTATTAAAAATGTGCAAAGGTGTATGTCTTTGCTTTAAGCTTTTAAAATTGGCAAGTTTGGTGTATGTCTTTGCTTTAAGCTTTTAAATTGGCAAGTTTGGTGTATGTCTTTGCTTTAAACTTTTAAAATTGGCAAGTTTGGGGTATGTCTTTGCTTTAAACTTTTAAATTGGCAAGTTTGATGTATGTCTCTACTTTTAAGCGTTGATCATAATTTTATACACTACATTATCGGTAGTGGTAGTCAAGCGAGTTCTTATCAGTGTTTGTATGATTTGTTTTTTTTTCTTAACCCTCGAATACCTAATAGCAATGACTTAAATTCTGCTGGTTGACTTTCGCTGAAATGATATGACTTGCTTTATGAAAATATATGCATTATTATGGGTTGAAGCAATTTGGGTAGGGCAAAGGTTGAAGGGTTAAATAAATTTTTGTAAATTTATCATAATGGTGCTAGGTATTAGGTGCGTGTATTAGATTTGCATAAGTAGTTTAAGAATTGGATGACAACCATTTGAAACATAGGCGTATATTAGTGGGATACATCTGAGGTACAAGTCTCAATCCCCCGGTCAAGTCGTCCAGCAAAATCTCCGTCTCTGGCTTATATTTTATGTAAATTCAAGAGTCTGTAAAGCTTCGAGATGCAGAAACTTCGAGAACATTTTAGAAGCCGACTTATGTCATTGTATGCCGAAGCGAATGGCGTGAAAGAGAAAGGGAGAGAGAGAATTTGATAGTAAGAGAGAGAAAGGGAGATAACAAATAGCGCGATCCTATACAAACAATACTTCAGAATCAACCTAACCTAAGCCAATGCCATAGGTATAGGGGGCGCACTCTTTACCTATATAGGTATATAGGCTACTCTATAGGTATAGACTATCAGTTTAAAACGAATGTCAATATCAATCTCTTTAAGCGGAACCACTTCAACCCTTGTTGCAAAATATTTTCGTCCGGTTGAATTACCTACAAGATATGTTTGTGGACTTGTAGACTTTGTACTTTGCACTAGACTTTGACTTTGAATTCAATTAATTCTATACCAAATGTATATGATCACAATAATTTATTCCATATCGGACCACATACTTTTACAATTCCAGTTGGTTCATATGAACTGAAAGACATTGCTTCTTTCTTAGAGTCAAGTATAAAATCCATTGATGATTCAATTTACTTAAAAATTGAGCGAAACAATAACACCCTAAAACCTGAAATTACTTCCTCCGAAGACATAGATTTTTCATAACCAAACAGTGTAGGACAGTTGTTGGGATTCAGTAAAAGAAAGTTGATAGCTTGCTCCACCGCTCCACCTGACCCAGAACCGCCATATTGTTTCTACTCACATTGATGACATCTGCTCCAAAGCTACAAGCTCTCTTTTCTTTTAACAAAAAAATTGAAGTTAAATATAAAGAACAAAATGTTGCTTTATTAAATATGTTTTGGACCTATTTTGACTTATGCCTTTCCCGTTTGTAAGGACTGTGCATTTGCAATAAAATACTCATTAAAAAAAATACTCAATAAAATACTCACTTAAAGCGACTTGAAGTATACTAAAACAGGAATTAAAACACCATCTTTAATTTAATAAATAGATTTCCAACATCAGTGTTGGATAAGATGACTCAAATAAAAGTGATCTCTAATACTTTAAACGACTTGACCTGTCATTTTCTCATAGATGCAGGATTTCAGCCCATGTCCTCTAGCGGTGTTTGTCATAGTCAGTACTTTTTTCTCCATTTTTATAGAAGAGTCGAAAAGGCTGATCTTAAAACATACCCATATTTATAACCAGTGATATTAATATAGGTTTTTTACTAACTTTTTCATATAATTTTATATTATTTTAATTGATTATCTTTACAATTATAAACTTTGAATAAACTTTATTAGCTGTAATATATCTAGAATAAATCTCAAACGTTGTATTTTACTTGTAAATATTGTATTTGTGATAGCAAATAAAACAACAACACAAAGCCGGAAAAAGCTGAAAATTTAATAAATTTCAATATAAAATATAGTCTAGTTTGAGACAAGGGGGTGGTCAGATGGTTTGAACCTCGGAAAAGAAAAGTTTATTCATTACAAAAATTTGATTTTGTAATTACGGACTATGCCGGAATAAGAAACGTTTCAAAAACACACAAAATTAACCCCTTCATTTTGTATTACGAAAAATCACACCAACGATAAGTAAGACACTAGAAGCAATAGATTTTTGTATGGAATAAAGTAATGCTTCCCGTCGTGTCTTGCTTATTTTTGGTGTGCTTTTTCGCGATACAAAATAAAGGGGTAAAAACTGAAATGTTCAAAGATTTACATCTACTATGTTTAGAGTCCTGTTACAAACTCTAGTCCTGTTTAAAATCAGATTCTTTACTCACGTTAATATAGAAAATTAGCTGAAATCAGCGGAAGTAAGCAAAATGTTAAAGCATAAGCTTAATATGAATTCAGCAAAAGCAAACGTTATTGATAACACTTTGTTTTTCACTCAACGCCAACTTTACAAAAGACAATGCATAAAAAAAAAAAACAATAAAACAATGGGTAAGAACAACAATGCGTAACCAAACGCAAATAGACAGATGAACACATAAAAACAATAAAAGCTACGGAGCCAACAACTGCAAGGACTTTTTTGTTTTTGTACGAACACTAACAATATTTGCATATTTATAGAAATCCGTGGAGTGAATGAAACAATTTTTTGCTCTATATATATGTATAACTCAAAAGGGAATATGGAAAAATTTGCTGGTATTAAAAGGAACTCGAACCGGCATGAATTAATTGGCAACAATGGGACAGACGTATCAACATTTTTAAAAACAAACTTATATGCACACAAACACAGATACACAAACAAACATACATACATACACACACACACACAGAGTGAGTACACAATGAAACAAGAGAGAATAAAAAATAGTTTTGAAAGAATATAAAGGAGAAACAATGGCGAACCAAACACTGTGTTACGTAAAGCGACGCTATGGTTTTTGGCGCGTTACGCGAATAACGTGACATAAAAATTAGACCAAAGGATAACGATGAGCGAAGCCTGCTGGCATTGTGCTGAAATTGTGGAATTGCACTGCAAAGTACTCGAGTGTATAAAATTGTCTATTTTTGTAATTGTTTTGTTGTTATTTTATATCTCTTATTTTATATTTTTGTATTTAAAGCGGCTCACTTCAAAAGCACAACAATAACAATTGAATGCAATCATTTGGTTTGTGTTGTTGTTGTTATTTTAAAAGCAAAATATAAAGGATATACGAAATAAAATAAAAGCAACAAAGAAAATAAAAAAAATATAAATTAAAATGAGATAAAAATAACAAAAGCAGCGTCAACATCAAAAGCGATGAAAGAAAAATATTATTTTTATGGGTCACAGCGTGGTTGGCTGCCAGAATTGCCAGAGTGCTGGAAAAATAAATAATGAAATGGTGGTGCGTGAGGGGGAAATGCAAAACCACTGTTCAGCACAAAAAATTCACAAAAATTGGCAACTGCTGGCATTTGTTGTTGGCTTTGATCAGATATTGAAGAATAATAATGAATAATGTTCGAATAATATTTCGAAAATAAAACTTTAAACTCGTAAGGATGCGGATTCTTATTTTTATGATATTAGTTAAATAAAGTTAGTTGAATTTCAAAATTACCAATAAAGAATCTCTGATTTTTTTTGCACCCCAAAAATTTAAATACAAAATCAGTAAGTAGAATAATGTTATTTTAAACATTAACAGACATTTCTTAATTTTTTACTACTTTAAACTAAGAGACCGTGAATATATGATAAAATTAAAAGTTTTAAATTTCCGATGGTTTTTTCTCATTCCATCGGGCAAACAAGTTAAAAGCAAAAAATACATAATAAGCAAACATAACATAAAAAAGTTAAAGCCCTGTTAAATATAAACTTTTCCGATCAAATATTTACACATACGGAAATTTGGAGAAAAAACAAAATTTTTGATACCCATATTGTGGGCATCATCTCTAAAAAAAAAAATTTTTTTTTTAGAAAATAAATGCATAAAGAAAATTTTAATATAAAAACATAAAAATTTAAAAAAACATAAAAAAGTTAAAGCCCTGTTAACTATAAACTTTTCCGATCAAATATTTACACATACGGAAATTTGGAGAAAAAACAAAATTTTTGATACCCATATTGTGGTCATCTCTAAAAAAAAAATTTTTTTTTTAGAAAATAAATGCATAAAGAAAATTTTAATATAAAAACTTAAAAATTTAAAAAAACATAAAAAAGGTTACTTTTAGAATTCTTTTAAATCAAAAATAAATGAATATGAAGCAATTTCGAAAATGCGCTCCTTATGATATCGATTAAATACTGTTAAAAATTACAACAACAAAATTACAATGAAATTTATTTCTCCAAAATGGATGCTATCATGTGTGGCTTTAAAATACCTTTCGTTTGATACCAAATATGTATAGATTTCTATGGAAAATAGTGAAATTGTGGCAAAAAAACGAAATTTTCGCTGATTTTAAAACGTCATTTTGAAACCGTAAACTATCGATTGAGCACGTATAAAAAAATACGTCGACCTTTGATTTTTGTCCTCTATCACATATCCAAAAATTATTCAAATCGGTGAGTGACACCTGGGGACCTTTCCTTGTAAGATAAGAAAATCTTTGAAAATTGGAGAAAATTTTAATTTTGTAATATAACGCTATAATAAACTGATAAAAAAATTGTTTGAAAAAAAAACAAATTGGCCACTTATGCCCTTGAAAGGACTTTGACCAAACTTCTCATGACCAATTATGTTGTGCGAGTTTATGCCGGCTCCAAACGGCTTATGTGCTCAAGAAGGTTTACATGGAAGTCTTCTGAGACTTGCCATTGTCTGCAGAAAGGTGACGGCAGAACGAAAAAATTAATTCAGTGGAAAAAAAATTTTGTGTTAGATGGCATTCGAACCTGGGTTCCTTCACAAATCAGTCAAGCACCTTAACCGGTTTGCCATGGCTGCCTCAAAAAATTGTTTATTCTTCTTTAATTTTGAAATATAAACTAGTAAACCTATAAAAATATTTTAGTTCTACAAAAAATGTACTTCAAAATTCTATATTATTTCAAATATTTTCACTGTTCTTACAGAGAAGTTTAAAAATATCTAAAACATTTCAATTACTCTATATAATTATAAACTGTAATAAAAAATTGTTTATTTGTCTATCAGCTTAAATTAAAAACCAAAATACTTATAAAACGTTTAGGTTTATATTTCTAATATTCTACAAAATTTTCATAAGCTGCATTCTCGTGGTCGCTGATCTAGAGCGTGGTTCTATTTTACCACTATAGATATGTGCAATCTATAGAATTTATATGAGAAATTAACGGATACTTTTTGAAGAAATAACAAATTATTAACATACAGAACCTAACATAACATAACATAACATAACATAACATAACATAACATAACATAACATAACATAACATAACATAACATAACATAACATAACATAACATAACATAACATAACATAACATAACATAACATAACATAACATAACATAACATAACATAACATAACATAACATAACATAACATAACATAACATAACATAACATAACATAACATAACATAACATAACATAACATAACATAACATAACATAACATAACATAACATAACATAACATAACATAACATAACATAACATAACATAACATAACATAACATAACATAACATAACATAACATAACATAACATAACATAACATAACATAACATAACATAACATAACATAACATAACATAACATAACATAACATAACATAACATAACATAACATAACATAACATAACATAACATAACATAACATAACATAACATAACATAACATAACATAACATAACATAACATAACATAACATAACATAACATAACATAACATAACATAACATAACATAACATAACATAACATAACATAACATAACATAACATAACATAACATAACATAACATAACATAACATAACATAACATAACATAACATAACATAACATAACATAACATAACATAACATAACATAACATAACATAACATAACATAACATAACATAACATAACATAACATAACATAACATAACATAACATAACATAACATAACATAACATAACATAACATAACATAACATAACATAACATAACATAACATAACATAACATAACATAACATAACATAACATAACATAACATAACATAACATAACATAACATAACATAACATAACATAACATAACATAACATAACATAACATAACATAACATAACATAACATAACATAACATAACATAACATAACATAACATAACATAACATAACATAACATAACATAACATAACATAACATAACATAACATAACATAACATAACATAACATAACATAACATAACATAACATAACATAACATAACATAACATAACATAACATAACATAACATAACATAACATAACATAACATAACATAACATAACATAACATAACATAACATAACATAACATAACATAACATAACATAACATAACATAACATAACATAGCATAACATAACATAACATAACATAACATAACATAACATAACATAACATAACATAACATAACATAACATAACATAACATAACATAACATAACATAATATAACATAACATAACATAACATAACATAACATAACATAAAACTAAACATTCCAAGTATTTCTTAAGATTAAATCAATACTTGCTACAGTTGAAAGAAGAAATGAACACAAAGACTTGTGCAACAGAATGTGGTGGCGGGTGTGCGAAAAATAGAAAATTTTATAAAAACATAAAATTAGTTTTAATAATATAGGTAGTCAAATAGTATAAAATAATGGCATATTATAAATTTATCCCCCATGGAATTAATAAAAAAAAAATACTGTCTTGGTTATATATGAGTTTCGATTACTTACTTACATACCCGTTCGTTAAATCGGGTTTTCGATTAATCAGAGATATTGGGAGACATTTTTTCAAACGATGTTATGTAGTTTTTTGATAGAATTTTCTTATATTTAAAATGAAATCTTTGATTCTAGACCCATGTTTTAGAAAACTTTTGCTACTTAAGTCAAAAAGAACTGTGCTTATAAAATTTATAAACACTTATGTGTATTTATAAGATAGATATCAAGCATACATAAAAACGAAGAAATTCCATTGAAATTAAAAGAAAAAAAAAAATTAAAAAATTAAATTCGCTCAATTTAAGCAGCATTGAAATTCAATGAAGAGCAACTAATTGTGCCTTAAATGCTGCCCAACGGCTGCTACAGATAATGAGCAAACGCTATGAAGTCTGACAAGCTTAAAGCGCTAATAACAAAGGAAAGGCAAACAGGGACAAACATACAAAAGAGCAAGTAAAATAATTAACCTCTACCATAAGCAGCGAATGTGCGCTTTTTTCACCGGAAGTGAGTTAATTGAAAAAAAAAGGCTTTAAAACGCAGCATTTCAACATTTTCTTCTAAGCCAGTCATAAAGATCTAAAAGCTTTAAATTATACAACAACGATTTTAATTACGCTATAAATAAACTTAAACATTTACAAAAAGAGCAAAAGAACAAACAACAACAACAACAACAATAATGTTACAAGAATTTGTGATTAACACAAAACAGGGCAAAACTTCTTTGGCAACATTTAAAAGCTTTTGCTAACTTATAACTGATACATGCTAATAAATTTGCATTAAAACTCTTATGAAATCAGCTTTTTCATGTACGCCTAATTGCACATGTGTAGGCAATACACACACACACACACACACATACTCCCAATATTGTTAAAAAAAGAGGAAAATTTTAAAACAACAAAAAATTCAAAAAGCTCAACACAACTTTTTCACGAGTTCCACAGCTGGAGTGCTTTAAGCATTCGCTGAACCGAACCAACATGACTGACGGCATTGAATTTTTTTTTTATATTTTCCCTTTATGTATTGATGTATACACACATCGTGTGTTTGTACTTATATGTATTAATAAATTACGCTGCGACGCGTAGTATCGTCGTCTTTGGTCTCTTAAAGGAAATTGCGTGGAATTTTTAACATAACCGCAAAAATTAAAAAATTTCCCAAAGCATGATGTTAAAATCCATAATTTACCAGGAAAAAAACAAAACCAGCAACACAGACAAAATTTGAGCATAATAATAATACACACAAAGTAGGCATACAAACGGTTGAAAATATAGATGTACGTGTGTGTTTGTTTCTGTTCGTTTAAATTTGAGCATCGGATTTGCAGTTAAGTAAAAAAGTTTAGAGAAGAAAATAAACGAATAGCAGAGGCAAATTAATTAGACACACACACACACACTCACATGCGCTTACACGTGAACAAACAAGATATTATGTTTACGTCTGTGCAAATTAGGGTGGTGCATATTTTCAGAAATAATTTGGGAATATTTAAAAATATTTAAAGAAACAAACATACAATGAAAATATTAGTAAGTTTTCTTGCAATAACGTCACAAAAATTAAAGAAATATTGTAGTAAAGTACATTTTGAAGAAATGTTTATCAGAATTATTGCTATACTGGCATGAGTTATTAATTAATAATAACCGTAAAAATATTGGCTTAAAATATATTTGCTTTAAATATTTGTACAGTACAAAAAACCAGCATAATTTGTCTGTGCATCTTTTTTATCAAATATTTGTGTACATTGAATAAAATGGGGCACCCTATTGAGATTTTTCATACCAGCTTAAACACTCACGTTTGTGGCATAAGTATAGCATTATCAAAATGTGTGTGTGTGTGTAGGGCCCATTGCCATGAAAGGATTGGGTTTTCGGGCTTCAAATCCCTCCCCATAAGATCCAGAGTGTATAAAAAATATAAGCCTCAGAGTTTCAAATAAAAAAAAAAAATTGATATTTGCCTTTTAAAGAAAAATTTATATAATTTGAAGAATTAACTTGAATAAGGTAAAGTTATTATTTCCTATACAAATTTAAAAAAAAATTCGCTCGAATAAAGGTAAATTTAAATTTGCTTATATACATAGATAGTTATATTTGAATTAACTATAAGATATTTGTAAAGCACCATTTCAAATAGTCTCTGGTATTCGAAAAATCAAAAAAGAAATATTTAATAAATTATACCTCATATAAAAATAGTTTTAAAAATTGTAGAATACTAGGTTGATAACATTTGAGATTTCTTAGAAAAAATATACGTTTGCATGGATTTCTTATTTTTGAAAAATTGTATAGAAAATAACAAAATACATATTCCGCAAAATTAAAAAATTTCACGTGTAGCGGATAACGAAAAATTTTATCCATGCTCAAATACTTTTTTGTATGTTAGAGTCCTTCATCTCTACAACTTGCGTACAAAAATTTGGTCCTGTGTGAATTCTGGTTTTAGAATTACGAGCTTTGTAAAATAGCCTAAAATCTAAATATGATTTTTTCAAAGAAAATCTTAGTTAAAAAAATATTTTTAAAAACTCTTCGTACAGCGCTTTCTATGGGTAATTAAATGATTCAAATTTTCGTAAAATAATTTTACAATAAAATTTTCCGAACGTCAAGATTTCAAAAATTATTTTTTATGAATTCAAAAAGTTTTAAAATGCCGCATAAAAAAAATTTATCTGTATGGTTTTTCCTAATTTTTTCTATTGAAAATAATTTAAAATTTGAATCTACGACTTAACACTTTGCTCATAAAACTTTCTGTATAATTCCTTTTATAAAGGAATGATTATTTACTCAGCTGAGAGATCGTGTTTTAAAAATTGTTGTATTTTGATTTTATGTAATTTTTTTCCGCTTAACTCTCAAACTCTTGTGCATAAAAGATCCTCCTGTGTGAAGTAATTTAAATATGACTTTTTCCGAAAACGATTCAATAGCTGGAAAAATTTTTTATAAAAAAAATTATATACCATATTGATTCTTTTTGAAAATTAGCGTTTTTTTTCAGAAAATTTTCGTGGATTTCGACATTTTAAAATTATTTTTATTACCTCGAAAAATTTAAAAAGTGTCGTAATTTAAAAATGAAATTTTGAACTATTTGAAAACTATTCCCATTCGAATATAATTTGAAACAACGAAATTGTTTTCGAAGAAGTCTTATTTTATCTTTGTACCATTTTATGAAACCCGAACTAGGCTTCGCACAGGTTCAAAATCTTTTACATAAGCTAGGAACCAAGAACCCAATAAAGTCAAAGGCAACAAAATCGAAAGGATGCAATTTTTTTGCTTGCTCTCGTTACGTGAAATGCTCCAAATAAGTCTGTTATACTCTTGGTTCTAACTTGACAAAGTGATCAAACAAAATTTAAAGTTTTCGTTGTTAGTTTTAATTTTGTTAAAAAAAACTGAAAGAAATACAGTTTCCATTGCATTTCTTTTTTAATCTAAAAATTAGGTGAAAAAGGTTAACAATTTAAAGGTTATATATAAATATAAATATAAATATAAATAAATAAAAATAATTAAATTTCGCAAATAAACTTAAGTTTTAATATTACAAATCTAGCTTAAGACTATTGATGTCATAGCTTTACTTTTGTTTGTTTTAAAATTTTCATTTTAATACAATTATAAATAAATAAATAATTATTAATTAAAATAATATATAAATAATAATTAATTTTTTTTTATTATTGCATTTATTATTGTTTAAAATTTATACTAAAGTGGTATTTTTTTAGGGAATTTTTTTTTTGTGTTAATTTTTGTCACTATATTTTTGAAGGCAACTTAAAATTCTCAATTTGAACCATTTCTCCAAAAATTATATTTAAAAAAGTCAAAATTTTACTTCTGCAAATTAAGTCAATGAAATATTTAACAAATATTTAATATAAAGGCACATTCAAGAACCAATTTAAAAGTAATCTTTTGCTTGGAAAAAATTCCATATCCTTGTTTTTATCTTTTTATTGGCACTAACAAATTTTATTTATCTCAACTCACCCCCTCCCTCCATTTGAAATTCTAGGTACGTGCCTGGTGTATGTTTAATTCTGAGAAGAAGTTAAAGTTCCATTTATCATTATAAGGGGTGGGTGTATTGTTTTTTTCGACAGGATCGAGTTGTGGAAATAATCTGATTAAATGTGTTTATTTAAAAAAATTATATAAAAGGATTTAAAACTAAACGTTCAAGGGTCAAATTTTATGTGTATCTTGCGGATATCACGTAACACAATTAAAGCCTTAACAAAGAGATAAAAAATATTCAAAAGCTTATAGTATATAAATTTCTGTATTAAACTTTAACAAACTCGCATCAAAAATACAAAAACAGGAATACATATTAGAATTTACTCATTCGGAGTGCAACATATTATTTGGGTGTTTAGTATTTCGTAGTATACCGACAAGTGATAGTCTGTGCTTTTAGAGATCAGCTCGTTGTTGAGAACTCTTTCCTACATTAAAAAATATTAATTTTTGTGTGTCCCTTCTAGTCGTAGCGGATGTAGCTGAACGTGTTAACAGCTTATAGTTGGAATGGGTAACGCAGAGGTGCGTTGCGTTATTGAGTTATACAAAATAGCGCTGTTATACAAAATGTTTCTTGCTCGATTTTCTTTGTTTAATCGAACGTATTCAATTTCAAAAGTGCAAACAAACTTGAATTCAACTTCATACTTTCAACTTGATTTTCAGAATAGAAAAGTATATGTAACTGTTTGATTACTGTTAAACATTGAACAAAGTATAGGTTGACTGCATGCTTGAAATAAGGTTTGCTTATTATTGGTAGCCGCTGAGCTTTGCTCTTCTCTCAGACTTGCTCCATTTCAAGCCAACATTTTTTTCAAATTTGTTTTAAGTTATCGCAATTTTTAGCGTTGGAGTTGTGTAGACTTTGTCACGCCCTGCTCTCTTATCTAAAGCATATGATTATTCAAGCATATCATCGCAGATAAACAGCAACGGCCACAACTATAGTGGCTGCATTGCAGAGTTATTTATAAACAGTACAGAAGTGCCTAAATGTGGATTTAAATTGCTGGAAACTTCTACCGGATTACATTTTCAACAAATGTTTTGTAAAACTGGACCTTCTATAGTGCTTTGATATTCATTTCGGTGCAATATACCCCTTACGTAGTACGTATTGGGGGAAAAAATTGTGGAATTTGAAATTCACATTAAATTGGGTAATTTCATATACATTATATTATTTTTTTTGTGTATATTTGTATATTTTGTACACAATTCCAGAAGAAAGTTTTCAAAAACTGAATATTTAAAAAATTTCCCGAAAATTCCCCTTGGGGGAATTATTTAATATTCTTTCTTTTTTGATAATTGACGATATTTGAGTTATATTTTTTAAAAAAAAAGACTATAAAAATACCAAAAAATGTCCCTTCAGGGAAATTTAAAAAAATTTCTTTATTAAGCGATAACTTGTGAAATTTAATTTAAATGCATTTGAAATTTTCCAGACGATAAAATTTTTTGCAATGATACCTTAAACATTGTTTTTTTTTTTCTAGAGACACTACCTTAATTACTTAATTTCCACAGAACTTTTTTAAGACTTAATTTCTTAAACATACGATTGTTTTGTTGAAGGTGCTACCTAAAAAGAATGCAGATGTTATTACTAATCAAAATCTATCCAACAAAACTAGAAGAACATTTAACGAAATGTTTCTGAAAGTATTTTGAATATATTTTCCAAACATCATAGCTATAAAACCTTAAATTTTGTAATAAAATTCAATGCAGAAAACTATACTTAGATCTAATTAAGAAAAACAAGCATATTTTTTAATTTTTACAAAAAATGTCAAATAATTTACGCTATGACAAATTTCCCAAAAATTTCCCAAAATTTTCCGTTGAGGGAAATTTATACAAATGGATTTATTTTTATCTGACTGTGAATTTTGGAGTTGATTTTAAAAAGAAGCTACATTTAATAAAAATCCCAAAAATTTCCTTTTAGGAAAATGCATTAAAAATGCAAATCGATGGCTCAAAATAAAAACTAAATTTAAATCTATTTAAAATTATGTAAAAATATTAAAGTTTTGCAAAATAAATTTGATGACCTTGCAATATTCTAACTTAAACATAATTTTATTTCCAAAAAAATACTTATTTTCTACATATTTAAAATTTGTTACACTTTCCCAATAATCATTTTATTTTAACGGCATTAAATTTGCTTTGAAAGTTAAAATACATTTTTAAAATTCAATTTACATCTTGCAAATAAATTGAGTCAGTAAGCAGCACACAATAATCATCCTCGGATGCAGTCCTTTATGGGAAAGAAATTAATATCGATTTCGCTTCCAGCAAACAAATTTTGTGTGCTCAACATCTTAATCTGATTCAATTATGTATTTATTATTTAAACGTCGTTAAGTCAGAATTTCTCATAGTTGTCACACTCACTTGTACACTAGAGTTTGAAGCACGATCACAATGGCACACATACATTTATGATTTTCCCATAAAAAGGTTCTTACGTTGTGGCCTGGCTTGGCTTAGCTTGCGTTGTATTTCAATCACATTTAGATGTTTGATTTGCGCACTCATACAATTGCACACAATTACAAATGCAGCATGAAATTTAATATTTTACAAACAAATGAAAAACGTCCATCTGTCTGTCTGTCTGTTCGCACGTACATTAGTCTGTCTGTTGGCCGGTGCTTTCAGCTGACGCGGTATTTGTGAATGTGGCAATGTGCATCAAGCTGTGTGTCTATCTGTCTGTCTGTTTATTCGTTGGTATATTTGTGCAGTTAACATGTCACTTATGGCAATTGCCATTGTGTCCTGCGAGTGTGAGTTTGTTTGCCTCTGTATTAATGTGAAAGCTACTTCATAGCAAATGTGCTTTGTGCTATTTGTCATTGCGACTTTGTTGTTTTATATTTGTGTGCCTGAGTGTGCTCGTATTTTGTTTTGTTTTTGTGTACGTTGAAAAAAAAAAAAAACCAAAAACAACAGAAACTAATGCAGTTGTAAACATGTAGTAAACAAGTATTGAAAGGACACAGCCAACACTTCCCTCACTACCAGTATTCGAAAGTAACTAGCTACAACAACATCAATAGCAAAAGCAATAAAAACAACTCGCACGTCTCCTTAGAGAAAAGTATTTAAGCGAGAATTTAAAGTAAATGATTAAAAAGTGGGTGTAACTGTAAATGTGTGAATATCCCACACACACATACATACACACAGCATCGCTTACATATCCCAGGTTGTGACACTGCATATGAGATAGTCTGCTGCAGGGTCTTAAAAAAAAAATAGCATATAACTTTACAAAAAAAAAAAACAACAAGATTAAATTACACAAATAAGCCAGATAGCTCGAAGCTGTAGCTCTTAAAAGCATCATCGATATACGCTTTTAGCTATACGACGAAGCATAAAAAAGTCATAAAGTATAAAATCAATTAAAGTACCTCGCATGCATTAAACAGGATCAACTTCAGTTTGATCAAAAGGAATAAGTTAGTTAAGGATTTATTAAGAAGAGAAGCAGCAAATGAAAACAATTAATTTTGATTGATATGGAATATGAAGCGGAGCTGATAGCAAAAAAAAAAAAAAAAAAATAATATAAAAATATTGGCCAGTTGAAGTTGTACAAAATTCAATAATTTAATGGTAAAGTGAAGAAAATAAATGCGAACCTTAAATATTCGGAGTTATTCTGGGTTGTGGTGTAACTAACAACTAACAACAGAGCGAAAACTTCAATACAAAAAAAAAAATCGTACTTTTTTTAACTGCATTTTTCATTAACACACTTTTAGTTGGAACAAATTTTGCAAAAATATTTGAATAACACGTAATGAGCCATAACAATACCCAATAGAAGATAATTTTTTATTTATGAATTTTATAAATAGCCATTATTTATTTTCATTGGCCATTTTGAAAAGAAAAGTTAAGCTTAAAAAAATCTATGCAGTTGTTCAAACAACAACAAAGCCATTAATGATTTAAAAACAGTTTTAAATGCATTTTAGAAACATTCTGCAAAGTCTTAGTCATAAAATCTAAAATTTCCAAACAGTTTTTTTTAGAAATAAACATTTAAGATTTATACACGTAAAATTTTTAGGAGTAAAAAAATTTCCCTGATGGGAAATTTTGTTAGAAAAAAACCGTTCATTTATGGTTCACATTTTCAGATGAATTTCTTAATGAAATATTATTTGAAAAATTTCCCAAAAAATTTCCCTCACGGAAAATTTTGATTGTGTTACCAAAGACCAATGGTAATAAAGTTAAATTAATAAATAAAATTTATATATAACAACAATTCTAAAATATCCCTTCAGGAAACTACAATAGCTATTGATTTATTTATAAATGAATGATGATTTGTTATTTAAAATGCATTTAATATTTTTTAAAATATTAAATTTTGCCTTTACAATATTTTAAATTTATTGATGTTATTTTTATGACTATTTATTTTTATATTTTAATCATAGACATGATTTTATCTCCGATAAATGACTCAAATTACTTAATAACTTGATTTAACTGTTTTAACTTTGATTTTGTATAGAGTTTTTTTTTTAAAGTAATAAAATTTTTTTCATTTCTTATTATTATTTAACTATACCTTATACTCTGGAATGACTTTAAACGATATAATTGAACAAAAAAAGAAATCTTAAAAAAAATGTTGTAAAACAGTTCTGATTATAGTTAAGAAATATTTTTGGTTAGAAAAAGCCATAGAACCTAAAAATTTTTAAAATTTTCAAAAAAAAACAAAAAAAAAATCCGGTAAACGGCTTCTAAGAGTGAAACCAGCAAAATGTTAGAACATGTTCAAATTTCCCCACTAAAAAATATTGATAAAATAACACTGTGCATTTTTCTGCTCAAATTTTTAGAGGAAATTTTAAAAAATGATTGCTAGCACAATTTCCCAAAAATTTTCCCTGAGGGAAATTTGTAGAAATTCATTTATTCATTTTTAAAATATAATAAAATATTTATTTATAAAATCCAATATAAATGTAATAGAATTTTAAAAATTTCCCTTCAGGGATATTCATCAAAATTGATTGATGGCTGATGGTATTTAATTAAAATTAATTTTAAGATTTCTAGAAGATTAAATTTTTAAACATTACATAGAAATATGTTCAGTGTAAAGCAGTATAGTATGCATATTAACTATTTTTTCAATTAATTTTTCAATTAAACGCAAGTATTAGATTAAAATATGCATCCGTTATTATTGTTTGAATATTGCCCTTACACAAGTTTTTGTCTCTAAAAATCATAAGTATTTCCATTTTTCTAAGGCAAGCCTCAACCTAGAAACACAACCAGGATAAAATAAATTTCTAAATTTCTTAATTAATAAATAACTTGATTCATCAGAAACACTTGATGTTACATACTTATGTGGCTCAGAAATAGATTGCATAAAATTAAATACTATTGACATTAAGCCGGAAGAAAATAAATTATTTCGAAGATACCAACCACTCAGGTGTCATTATCATCACGGGAAATGTGAATTTAATCAATAATAAAATCAATAATGAAGTGGTTCAGGATTTATATCTCAAACTTTCTTTTATTTTAACTTATACCAATAATTTTTGGAACTTCAATAATAAATTGAAAAATAAATTGAAATGTGAAGTTTGAAAATAACGGTTTTTTTTTACTATATTCTAGTTTTGTAGTGAAATTCGTAGCTAAGTTTTACTTGTTTGGTTAAAAGAAATTTAAATTAATGTTATTCATACGCCAGGTCGCACCATTTTTTTTCACTACATTTTTGATGCTCAGTTTCGAGCTGAGAATTGTGAGTTGAATAATTTTTTAATATCAAATGTGTGTGCTGATGAATTGATGGAGAAGAACTATAGCTAAACATTAGGGGTATTCTATTATGACTTTTTTTTTTTTTTTTAAATTTACATGGCTGTACACGATGAGAAACATTAAAAAAATCATAACTGCGTTTTTAGTTTTTTATTTCATTCAAAAAAGTTCACGCACCAAACGATTTTAAAATTTACATGCGCATATACACACAAACATGTACATTTGCATTGGCAATGTATAGCTGTTGACCGCTTTTGCTATTTGTTTTCGTTTGCTTTTGTTTTGTTTTTGTTGTTTTACTTGAAAACGAAAATGAAAAAATTCTTACATTGGAAATATTTTTATTTATTATTTAATTTGACATTAGAAGAAATAAATTTCAAATTCAAGGTTCGTCCAATTTTACAAAACGAATATAAATCTTTCACTTCTTTAATGGCTCGTTCGGCACATATATTAAACCGTTTTAAATTTGGAATGGCTGAATCTTCCTTCACCCAGTGTCTATTTAAACATTGATGTGCAGTTTTGAACGGCTTCACAGATTCTTCCAAGCATTCAAAATTATTGTTGCGAAAACGTTGGTCGGAAAACCATACTTCGTACCTTGCACTGCATATAAATTGACAAAGTGGTAAAAGTTTTTCTCTGTGATTGGGAAGGAGTATAAATGTGAGCAACGCAAGAATAGCTCTGGAGTTCCAACGGGCGTTACTGAGCGATGGTAAAACTCGAAAGTTAATGAACGGAAAAACGTTATGTTTTTGATAATACTTAAAGTATTGTCCAAGGTCATACAAATACTGCATGTCATCGCGCCATTTGATATTAGGAATTTTCATTTTTTTGTCGCTTTGTTGGAAGTTTTGTTTCAGATTTTGAAAATCAGTTATTACATCTGAAAATATTTCGTAGGAAATATTTGGTGATACTGTTTTCGCGCCAAGTAATTCGTTCATTACATGCTTAAGAATTAAGTCCAAAACATGGTGTTGGCAACCAACATATTGTGGCGGTGTCAAAGATTTTTCTTCAAAGCATGATTGTAGATAATGAAAAATTCCATTTTTTTTCCCCTGTATTTACATTTGTTGTATCACATACAATCATTTTAACCGAGTTCCACAAAGAAAATCGGTCGAGAATTTCCTTTATGCCTGTAAATTTAAGTAGAGTTAGAAATGTATATAAAATCTTAATTTTTATTTCTTACCTTCAAATATTGTGACACTTTTTCCATTCTCAAGCACCATTACTGCTACTCGCACTTCTTTAGTTTCATTTGACAATACCACTACCTGCACTTCCTTTTTTCCAAACTTTTTCCCGTCAAAATGAAGACACCAATTCTCTTTTTGTAACGTTGTCATATATTTTGCTTCCAATCGCTCGGCTGATTTCATTGAGGCTTTATATACGGCAGATTGTGTGGGTGCTGGAATAGCAATGCCTGATTTCACTAATGCTTTACATACTTTAGTTGCTTTTCTGCTACTCAAACTTGTTTCCTCTATCATGTCTACTGCGACCCTTGTTTGACACTTGACTTTTCTAAGTCTTTTTGTAGGCGGTTCAGGGTCATACAATTCAGTATCTCCTTCCAGGGACCATATTGTTGTGTCAGATAGACTTGAATTTATATTACTTTTGTTTTGTACGGTCACTGGTTTAAGTAAAACAATTTTTGATGGATGAATATTTGTTTCCTTTTCAGTGGTGTATCCAACATCCCATTGGAATTTTGTTGAAGTGCATACAAGTTTTTGTCTTCAACGCTCAGCCAAATGCCATTTGGATTGGTTATATCAAACAGTTCTCCAAAAACTATAGAAACTTCTCCATTAAGTCGCTTTAAAAACTTGGAATACTTTTTAAAGAGATTTTCTACTTTTCTTTCAATTGAAGTTTTAGTTATACTGGGAAAGTTTAATTTTCTCCATAAATCCACCAATTCGTCGGCAATAATTTTAAATCTTGCTTTTTTACTTTTTTCGATGTTTGCCAATGAGTTATATCTACCTATGATAACGGTCTTCTTAGGTATTCTGCAAAATGCGTTCAAATTTTTGTCAACCTGTTTTATTTCTTGCCGTCTATTTTTGCTTTTCTCGAAGCGAACCAAAGACTTTTCCCATTGTTGCGAATTTCTTGAAATTGCATTTGTACTTTTCTTGAAACTCATTTTTTTTCCACTGTTTAAAAATGTAAATTGTTTATGACACAACGCACCGATCAGCGAGCACAAAATAACTGAAGTGCTTCAATCAATTTGCTTTCAGAGATAAAATAAAAGCAGAGAAGTACTCAGTTCTGACTGCAAAATAGCGGTAAATATTTTTATAAGAACTAGAAAGCAAACGAAAACAAATAGCAAAGCGGTCAATAGCAAAACCGGTCATACATTGCCAATGCAAATGTACATGTTTGTGTGTTTGTGTTTCAAGTAAAACAACAAAAACAAAACAAAAGCAAACGAAAACAAATAGCAAAAGCGGTCAACAGCTATACATTGCCAATGCAAATGTACATGTTTGTGTGTATATGCGCATGTAAATTTTAAAATCGTTTGGTGCGTGAACTTTTTTGAATGAAATAAAAAACTAAAAACGCAGTTAACATTTTTTTAATGTTTCTCATCGTGAATGGGCATGTAAAACATAGGTTAAAAAAATAGAATACCCCTACTAAACATGTATGTGATATGTACAGTGAGTGTAACATTTAAGAGATGTGAAAAGCTGCGCGGGCGGGGCTTAGTATTATTAGCTGCTTTGATAAAGTAACTGACCATGAAGCAACAAACACAGATGGCGCAGACATTTTTTCAAAACAGCTGTTTACTGCGCACCTACGTCATCAAAGACCCCAGCTACTTGTTCGTTATAAGAAATGTATGAGATTTGTGGTGGAAAATTTGAAAAGTGGGAATAAACTAAGAAATATTGAATCAATTAATTTTATTTTTAATAAATTATATAGAAAATGCGTTTGTTTTTTAGTGCAGCATTTATGTTCATGCGATTAAATGTAACTTCTCTACTGACGGAGCTGCTATTTTCGGAAAGCCCCATTCAAAAAGCATAAGTCTTACCTCAAATTAGACTCGATACCCTCATTTTTTAATTAAATTAATTTTTGAGAGTATTAACAGCCTTGCAACTCACCATAGCTTGATAGAACTCCTTGTCACACAATTATTTTTCAAAGTTCGTCTTCCACGTGGACATCATAATAATAATGTTTTATAATTTATTTATTATTTTGAGAATAATTAATTTATTTTGCGTACATGCGTGATGATGATTCAGTTAAAATGACAAAACTGTTTTAAACAACGAAGTCCCTCTATAAAACTTGTACTTGCAAGCTGACGACGTCGTGAGTCAGAGAACCTCGATAAAATGCTTCGCAAGGTTATTTTTTTATTGTGCCGCTTTTGGATTCTTCGTGCACGCTCCTTACAAATGTCTTCGTTCGCAGTAGATGCTTTGCGAATACTAGGCACAGCGCCGATCCTCAAAAATCGCCTTTTGGTAAAGCCTTTTGCAGAAATAATACAAATTTAACCATTTCATGATTTAAATGCTCATATCTTACCCATTTCATATTGCAAATTGTTTTCAAAATCTTCTGGTTTGAAGTGCTCCATACAAATTTGCGAAGTCTTTGTATTCATTTTATTGTCACGGCGACAAAAACTTTTCCATTGCTTTAAACAGGCAGCGTTGGACTGAAAGTTAAAAAAACTTATTTTGCACGGTTTTAGTTTATTGCTATTATTGCAATTTTTCACTGCGCACCTCATTTTAATTATTTATTTTAATTTAAATATATTATTTTTATCCACTTCAATGTCATTTGCTTTTAAAACAAAACGCGATGGTCTTTGTCTACGTCACGCAAACAGCTGATAAATATAAACAAACTAACGGACCTGCGCAGTGCCAAATCTATTTTCTTTGATTCATGGTAACTGACGTTGTGACAATGCAGAAACTTGAGTCGATTTCAAATGAATAAAATCCATTCACACGTACTAAAAGCTTAAAAGACAATTTCTTTTCTTTATATTATTTAGCTTCATTCATGAAAAGGTCGTGCTATAGAAGCACTTCACTGTCGCAATCATTTTATGGTTGCCTTTTTATGCCTTTTTTTAAAGTACAAAATTACAAAATAAATATCTTCTCAACCAAGAAATGTCACATTTCTCATTAAAAAGCATATCCTTGACTAATGTTATAAAAATATGGCAAGAAGAGCGAGGATAGAGCTGTTAAAACAGTCACATCACATTTTCTTTAACAACAACTATCTAAGTAATCTTACTAAACAAGCTGCCAATATTATATTGTTGTTGTTGCCAGCATTACTGATAATATGTCTGCTAGTTGGCAGACTAGCAGGCTGTGCTAAAGACGCTGTCTTGGTTTTGCTTGTTGTTGCCTACTTTGTTGTTACTGTTGTAGTTTCTGCTGCTGTTGTTGCGCTACATATGCCCTGGTGCTGACTATATAAGTTTCCTTTTTCCAATTCAATGACTTAATCTAATAATGCATTCTTCAAAAAACAACAAACAGAATATTAAGAGAATGATTTAGAATAAAAAAAAAAAATATACAAGCAGTTTCATGCACATACTCACACACACACACACACACACACACACATACACATACATACACACACACACACACATACACATACATACATAAGTTCTCATGCTAATCTGTTAACGTTTCTAACATGTTGTTACTAGAAAATGATGTTGCTTTTCGTTCTTGATAAAACCTTGAAGAAATATCGATTTTTACGTTTTTGTTTCTGACTTTAGTTTTGTTTGCAACCACAAGCCACAACGTCTTCTTCATCATTATCATCATCAGCTTCTATCGCTGTCAAGATACAATACATTATTATCCTTGTTTAAGTTTTTAGCTTTTGTTGCTGCAGTTTTATTTGTGTGCATTTACGAGCAAGATTTTTTTATTGATTTACTTTATTCTATTTGAAGTTTGTCGGAGCAACAACACAGCAGCGTATATAAAGCCATAATTCTTATTTTTATCTATTTTTTTTTATGCAAATCTGTGTGGCTCATAATTCAGTTAATGCAAATGTTATTAATTCTGAAACTGTCTGTCATTTTCTATTATGTGATAGTTTTTGTTGATTTTACTTCTTTAACTTATTTTTCTTTTTCCTTCATCTTCTTCAAAAGCCATCCAGATACAGTTTCTATAACTTTTAGCAAAACTCTTTGCTGCGTTCTCTTTGCTGTTTCGAGTTGTTTTGTTATTGAATTTATTACGTAAATCGTTCAACTGTCTGGAGTCAAGTCCTTGTTTTGCACTCTTTACCCCTGGCATCAATCAATCAGTTAGTCAAACTTGGCAACAACGCTTGTTGCGAGACTTTAGTTTTTGTGTTTTTCTTGTTAACTGGATATAGGCAAAAGTTTTATGTTAATTAATTTTTTTAATAAGTTCAGGCAAAAAGTTGTTCTTTGATATTGAGATAAAGTTGGAAAAATAAAAAAAAAAAAACAAAAAAATAAAAACAAACATATCATCTCCTGGTGTATAAATGATTCTAGAATTTAATTAAAGTATTGCTCATATGTGTGTTGTGGAAAATGTGAAGAATAAACACAAATGGTTTGAGATATGCATTTTTATTGGGATTTAATTGGGATTTTAACTAAATAAATGCCGATTTCGAGCTAAATATGAAAAATGTTCAATATTTCCCTTATAGAAATTTATTAAAAAATATTTTTTTTGTGAATTTTTAACACTTAGTCAAAAATCTAAAAATTTCCCAAAAATTTCCCAAAAAATTTCCCTGAAGGGAAATTCCTGAAAATATGTAATTTCCTTGTATTTTTACTTAATATAGAATTACATAATAAATTACACGATGAAACTTCATCAATCGTTAGTGGATTAGGGTAAAATTACTTAATAACAAACAGCTAGTAGCTCTTGATTAAAATGTTCACAAAAATATTTTACATAAATATTTGTATTTTTTTGCATTTAAAAAATTTCAATGAGAAAATTGCGTATAATAATTTAAACAATTTTTTAATAACTGTCTAGAGGAAAATTCTTAAAAATTCATTCATTTATTCATTCCTTAATCACACACATTCTTTTCTTTGCAAAACTTTTAATAACTTTTTGATATAAAAAATTTCAATTATAAAAATTAAATCAAAATGTACCTGTATTTATTTGACAAACATTACAATTATAATTTTACACTGATGAGAAATTTCTCAAATATTAATCTTTTGGGACATTATTAAAAATTTAGTTTTTCTTTGATCATTGCCAGTTTTTCAGTTAAACTTTTAAGTTGTGTCTGACCGAATGTTTTTAACACATTAACCACTATTCGTACATGCAAGAAATGAAAAAAATGAAACTTTTTTAGATACTTAAAAAAAATTCTTTGATAAAAATGTACTTAAGAAAAGCGATATTTTAACATTTTTCGAAAATCGAAATCTTTTTTGAATACTTTCTCAAACGGGTTGAAGGTGGGGAGAATTTCCTGATAGGGAAATTTAGAGTAATTGATTAATTCAGTCATAATTATTAATATCTAGACACAACCTATTGAATATATAAATTATAGGTACTAAAATACACTTACTATTGATAAAAAAATTAAAATAAATTTGGAAAATTTCCTTCAAGGGAAATTTTGTCAAAAACAGTTTTGTGCTAATTGTGGATACATTTGAAGAAAAAACAAATGCTATAAAATTTCCCTGTATGCCTGTAAAATTTCCCAAAAATTTCCTTTGAGGGAAATTATGCAAATTGATTTGATTTTCATATTAGAAATATGATTTAGTTATTGATTTCGTTTTGCATAATAACTTGAAATCATTTGTTCGATTTAAGAATGATTCTAAAGCAAAATTTTAGAGACTTTAACAAATATTCATAAATCCAAGAATTTTTTTATTGAATTTTCTTTATTCAAACTGTTGATGTTACAAAAAAAAAGAGATATTGAAATTTTTACAAGAGTCTAAAACGATAAGTCAAGTCGTAATATTTAAATAAACTTAATATGGATAAACAATTTTAATTTATTCCTCGTCTTAATATTAAACATCGCATATGAAGAAAACATATCCTTGCTTTAGAATCACTGCAAAAACATTGAAACTAAAGAACAATACTTTGCCAACAATGCGGAGACAAAGAAGGACATTCAAGAGCCAAAAAAAGAGTTCAGTTATAACCTTCAGGTATGTCAGTCATGTTATTTACATACGCCTTCGCACCTTCAAGGATATTTGAGCACGTTTCTTGTATGTGTTTGTGTGTGGATGTACTTGTCTGAGGCTGTGTGGATAGGTTTTATGCATATGAAATGTAATTAAATGTGAATCATACGCTGCATAAATGAGTTTTTGTTGTTGGCAGGACGTTGTAAAAAACAAACTAAAACTAAATAAGTTTTTCAGTCCTTAGGCAAAATTTTAATAAAATTTGCAAAAAGATATTACATACGTGCAATATTATTTAAGTTAGGTTTGATATTTAAACATCTAAGCGGAGACAAGCTGACAGCGAAATTTCCTTAAAGATTTTTTTCGGTTCAATAAATACTTAACACGATTTGAGTTTCAGGAAATTTCCAAGAACTTCTACTTGAAAATATTTGTCTTCCATCGAAAGATAAATTCCATCGAAATTTGAACTATTATAATTGTATTTGAATGAACTGTTAATTTAAGTTTACTCATAAAATGTTGGCCTTTTTTAAAAATGATATCTATAATTTATACAGGACACACATAAGAAACATCAACATATAAACATTTATAACAATGATCATAAAAGAAAATGTCCGCATATATTTTTTATAGTTATTGTATAAATTTAAGAACTTTAATATTATGCCGTACATTATGTTAAGTTCTTAAATCAAGCATACAATAAAAGCCATAAAAGCAGGAGATTTTGCTTATTTGCCATAATTCAGCATAATTTTTTATATTAAAAATGATTTAATGTGTGTGTATTCATGATGCAGCAATAACACATTCGCATGCACACATTCCAAACAAACTAACACTCACATATTATATGAGAAAATCTTCAGTAATAAACCTCAACTTTATGCTGTAGAATATTGTAGCTTTTAAATGTAGCAAATAAAGAACGACAGAGCAGATCTTGCTCACTTACATGCATTTGAAGTTACATCGAATTAGAATAAAGAAGAGATGATTTGCAAACATCGAGCTGGAACAGTCGGACAATAGAATAAACGCTATCTGACTGTAATTTATATACAAAAATTCGTTAAGTTGATTGAAGAAACTTAGTTTGTAAAGAATTCAATATGTTGAACATTTACGTATTTGAGATATGTTTTCTGAAATAACACAAAAGTTCCATTTAAGAAGTATATATTTTCGATTTTTTTAGAAGAATAGTTAAAATAAGAAAAATTTCCCTTAAGGGAAATTTACATAGACATTGCAGTGAATGTTTTGAAAGCGTTTTCATAAAAATTATTTATCCAAAACAGTTTCTTAAAAATTTCCCTAAAATTTCCCTGGAGGGAAATTTATAGAAACTGATTTATTTAACATTTCTGTAAATATTCCCATTATAATTTTTCAATTAATTTAGATTTGCCAAATTTTTTTGAAGTTATGTAGTCAAAAACATTCATATTCCTAATCATATTCATGTATTATAACTTTTTCAAAATTCAACCCACTCTATTATGGTTACTCCAACCTCTCTAATGCCTCGCTTCACTGTATATCGCTTCTAAATTGTGTTGTCTTTGTCGTTGTTATCTCTACTTATTGTCAAAGGTTGTTTTATGTTGAAAGTTTTCTGTAGTGCGTGTCTAAGGAATATCTTAAGCCTGATTAAGATTTAAGCAGGTTTTGTATTTGTTTTCAGGTATAAGTTTCTTGAACGATTAAACAGTATGTATTAAACCGACACTGTTGATGCCTTCTAATGAAAGTTTAATTTAGTATAATATTCCAAGAAACTTACTTTGTGCTAATTAATCTTAGAGAACTAAACCCACATTGAACAATTTTTGATTAATTTACTGTTCGGAATGTTGCAGTAAATAACACAAAGAACAAAAATAAATCCAAAAACATAGAAATTTACTTCGTTCTTAATTGGCAAACATATCAGAAACACACGTGCGCAAATGCTTTTGTTGACAGTTGAAAACAAATGTGTTTTCGTTAAATTTTTATTGCAGGTTAAGACAACCTGGAGAAAGGTCCCGAATGTTAGTAAATGTAGGGTTGAAAGTATGTATTTGAGGCAGTAAAAAATACTGCCTCAAATAACATTAACCCTAGCGCAGCTTACTGTATCAGAATAATTCATTGATGTATCAGAATAATTCATTGATGCAAGTTTGTAGTTTGAAATGCGATGATTCCTGTATTAACACAACTTTAATTAGCGCAGTGAGATTTTGCGTTAGATAGTGCGTTGAGTAGTGAGGTAAATAATTTGGTGAAGTAAGTAAAGTTTAGTCTCAACCATGTTATAATTTCGCCACACATATTGTTAAAGTATAATTTATTGGAGCAGTGCTATTTTAAGTTACAAGTATATCATCGCTTCAATACATTTTGTCACTAAAGATAGATGTACTGAAGTTGCTTGCCCTACCGTTTATTTGTCTCATGGTCGCATCTAGAGAAACTACAAGAATCAAAGTCCAAAAGCAATGTTTCATCTAAATACGGTTCATGATAAAGAAGCTTAATCAATAAGAAATAAATCCTTTCATAGAAATTGCATGTCTGAGTGCGCATTGCTCAACATCCAATAAAAATTAGAAAACATAAATTTCACACACGCAACCAGTCTATATTTCGTTTATGGTTTATCACGAGCAATCGAACAGACATATGCAAATTTCTTGTCTGTAACAGAAGTTGGAAGCTTAAAGTTCGATTTAAGTTCGCTTATACTTTTTAAACCGAACACATTCGAGAAAACGAAGAAAGCCGAAACAATTTGTTTTGTTGCGCTTTTGCTTTAGATTAATAAAGAAAGTGTATCAGCGCAATAATTCAGTTAAGTGGTTCAACTCATTAACGTAACACTGTGCTGCGTTACTCATGTGTAGCATGGATACACTTTAAAAGTTTCTCTGATTACGTTACTGTACAATATATGTTAGTTTAAACGTAAATGTAAATGTAATTGTAAATGTAAATGTAAATGTAAATGTAAATGTAAATGTAAATGTAAATGTAAATGTAAATGTAAATGTAAATGTAAATGTAAATGTAAATGTAAATGTAAATGTAAATGTAAATGTAAATGTAAATGTAAATGTAAATGTAAATGTAAATGTAAATGTAAATGTAAATGTAAATGTAAATGTAAATGTAAATGTAAATGTAAATGTAAATGTAAATGTAAATGTAAATGTAAATGTAAATGTAAATGTAAATGTAAATGTAAATGTAAATGTAAATGTAAATGTAAATGTAAATGTAAATGTAAATGTAAATGTAAATGTAAATGTAAATGTAAATGTAAATGTAAATGTAAATGTAAATGTAAATGTAAATGTAAATGTAAATGTAAATGTAAATGTAAATGTAAATGTAAATGTAAATGTAAATGTAAATGTAAATGTAAATGTAAATGTAAATGTAAATGTAAATGTAAATGTAAATGTAAATGTAAATGTAAATGTAAATGTAAATGTAAATGTAAATGTAAATGTAAATGTAAATGTAAATGTAAATGTAAATGTAAATGTAAATGTAAATGTAAATGTAAATGTAAATGTAAATGTAAATGTAAATGTAAATGTAAATGTAAATGTAAATGTAAATGTAAATGTAAATGTAAATGTAAATGTAAATGTAAATGTAAATGTAAATGTAAATGTAAATGTAAATGTAAATGTAAATGTAAATGTAAATGTAAATGTAAATGTAAATGTAAATGTAAATGTAAATGTAAATGTAAATGTAAATGTAAATGTAAATGTAAATGTAAATGTAAATGTAAATGTAAATGTAAATGTAAATGTAAATGTAAATGTAAATGTAAATGTAAATGTAAATGTTAATGTTAATGTAAATGTTAATGTAAATGCAAATGCAAATGCAAATGTAAATGTAAATGTAAATGTAAATGTAAATGTGAATGTAAATGTAAATGTAAATGTAAATGTAAATGTAAATGTAAATGTAAATGTAAATGTAAATGTAAATGTAAATGTAAATGTAAATGTAAATGTAAATGTAAATGTAAATGTAAATGTAAATGTAAATGTAAATGTAAATGTAAATGTAAATGTAAATGTAAATGTAAATGTAAATGTAAATGTAAATGTAAATGTAAATGTAAATGTAAATGTAAATGTAAATGTAAATGTAAATGTAAATGTAAATGTAAATGTAAATGTAAATGTAAATGTAAATGTAAATGTAAATGTAAATGTAAATGTAAATGTAAATGTAAATGTAAATGTAAATGTAAATGTAAATGTAAATGTAAATGTAAATGTAAATGTAAATGTAAATGTAAATGTAAATGTAAATGTAAATGTAAATGTAAATGTAAATGTAAATGTAAATGTAAATGTAAATGTAAATGTAAATGTAAATGTAAATGTAAATGTAAATGTAAATGTAAATGTAAATGTAAATGTAAATGTAAATGTAAATGTAAATGTAAATGTAAATGTAAATGTAAATGTAAATGTAAATGTAAATGTAAATGTAAATGTAAATGTAAATGTAAATGTAAATGTAAATGTAAATGTAAATGTAAATGTAAATGTAAATGTAAATGTAAATGTAAATGTAAATGTAAATGTAAATGTAAATGTAAATGTAAATGTAAATGTAAATGTAAATGTAAATGTAAATGTAAATGTAAATGTAAATGTAAATGTAAATGTAAATGTAAATGTAAATGTAAATGTAAATGTAAATGTAAATGTAAATGTAAATGTAAATGTAAATGTAAATGTAAATGTAAATGTAAATGTAAATGTAAATGTAAATGTAAATGTAAATGTAAATGTAAATGTAAATGTAAATGTAAATGTAAATGTAAATGTAAATGTAAATGTAAATGTAAATGTAAATGTAAATGTAAATATAAATGTAAATGTAAATGTAAATGTAAATGTAAATGTAAAAATGTAAATGTAAATGTAAATGTAAATGTAAATGTAAATGTAAATGTAAATGTAAATGTAAATGTAAATGTAAATGTAAATGTAAATGTTGACGCAAAAACCGCCTAAACGAGGCTTGATAATGAGAAATCAAGCAAATACTGCCTTTTTAGAGTATCAGAGCTCCTTACAAGAGCGGTCTTTATCCTCTTAAAAAAGGCTTGCATTTTTTCATGTTGGTTTTTTTCCACTTCTTTTACTTTCAATTTTTAAAATTGGGAAATTGTTTCGATTGCAACAGGGCAATATTTAGCAATAGACTTCCGCTGATTGCGGTTGCATTGTTTTTAGCTTTTCTCACTTCTATGATGCTGGTCGGTAGCGGCTCGAGCTGCTCGGCACATTGTTGATTCCCCTTTCCACCCACAATTTTGCTTCGCTTCTCCTTTCACAATAAATTCATTCCATCTATCATCTCTGGCATTTCAAACAGCTCGATTTTATCCAGTTGCGGTTTTAGTTGAGTTCGTAACAATTTGTTATTGTTTTGTAAACGAAACACAGAGCTGCGCTATGCTGGACTTTATATTTATGTCTGGAGTGGCTCTTATGTTGCTATGCACGTGGTTATGGAGTTCGTCCTCAACTATTTGGCTTTGTGTTTTTTATGCAGCTCTAGTGCTCGCGCTGAGTCGGCTAAAATCCACTCGATGTGTATGCGAGATCCTTTTAATGGGGTTTCCAAGCAATTCCAATTAGTTAAAATTAGTTCGCAACAATCTCTAAAAGGATCAGTTGTCGTTATTGTTGTTGCACACTGAATTTTAAAGTTAAGTTCAAATACAGTACCACACAGTTAGGTTATGCAATTATTTAAGGTACTATTAAACTAATTGAGGTGGCAACTATTTTCCGTTGCTGAAATAATTTTTTTATAAATTTTCATTCCTGAGGAATCCACTCTTTGTAATCTCACATAAAAGATAGAGAACACTTGTTCAAAAATTTTGATTTAATAGAATTTATAATTTCAAAATTTTTGTTTGAGTAGTTCTTGATTTATAAAAAGCATAAAAATACAAACTGAAATAAACTTAATAGTTACTAAATGTATACGTTAACATACCATATCTTCTAAAGAAATTGCCATAAAACATTTTTATTCGATAATAATCCGGCATTTTGTTTGATAAAGAATATAATAATAATGAGTGTAATAAATAAAACGTTAGCACTTGCTTTTTCTTAAAATTTCCAAGCAATTGCTGAAATATAAAAAAAAAAAACACGAAATGAGCATTTCAGCCCTTGAAATAAATTTGACTGAGCTTCTTGTGATCAATTGTGTTGTGTGTGTTGTGAAATGTGTGAACACAAATGATCGATAAAACTTACATGTTTTATGCTGACTCCGAACTTTTCATGGCAGTTTTTTACTCTGTGAGGTTTGTCATTGTCTGCAGAGCGGTGACAGCCGAACATAAAAATTAATTCAATTGAAAAACTTTCTGTGTCAGATGGGGGATTCGAACCTGGATTCTATGGCGTATGAGCCACACACTCTACCTACTACGCCACAGCCGCCACAATATAATAAAATAAAAATTGAAGCCATTAATTTTTATTGAACAAATTTTTTATTTAAAAAAAAACGTATTTGTATGAACCTAGCCTAAATAACCTAACCTAATGAATAAACAAAGCGATTGCTTCTGCTTGTTAAGTAAATGAATTTTTTTCAAGCTGCTCCACTCCACACTTAAAGATTTCTTTCTAGACAATGGTATCATTTGCTTAATTAAGCGGTCTAGCAAAAGCAAAAGCAAAAGCAAAAGCAAAAGCTAAAAAAGTTCTACTCTTATGGAAATAGCCACTGAGTTTGTTGGCTGAGTAAATGCTTATTTAGCAGATTTTTTTTTTTTTTTTTCTTATAATCAATTACTAGTTAGCAATTAGTTGTTTTTTAGCTTCAATGATATTTTTTTTGTATTTGGATATCTATAGAAATGATGTTACCTATATTTATCGGCAAATTTATATATATTTGTATATGTAATATTTACTTATAATTGCTTTAAGTATTTTTGGGTCTAACTTTTATTAATTTTTCTTTCTTTCTTTCCTTACAGGTAAGCAATAAAGATGAACTATTATTACTATATATGAACTATATTAGTTCAAAGAGATCATCCTTTTACCTTGTATGTGGTAAGCCGATAGTTTTTCTGTACTGAATTTATATGCATGTACATTTCCATTAAGGTTTTCTTTGCTGATATCAGAGCTGTAAAAGAATGCAATCATTTGTGATTTAAAATCATTCAAATCCCAATCAATGATTTGAGAAAATGAATGCAATCATTTTTTCCAATCTTTGATTGAGACTTGAAATTTCAAATCACAATCAATGATTTGAAAAAATGAATGGCAATCAATTTTTAACCGACTTCAAAAAGGAGGAGCTTCTCAAGTTCGTGGGTTTCTCTGTTTTTTTTTTTTTTTTTTTTTTTTTTTAAATGTATGTACATCGATAACTCCTAAACCATATGCCTGATTGCCATCATTTTTGGTGAACAGATAGATATCATAAGCATGGAGGTGCCCGTACAAAAGTGGGCGGTATTCGAGAACTGGGCGTAGCAATAATAGATCTCGCAATACTAGATACTACTGTATCTCTAATAATATTGACACTAGGGTACTGCAATTTAATGTAGGGATAGGCACAATTATTACAAATTACGGGCGTAATTCGACAAATGGGCGTGGCAATATTAGAAAAACAGTGTATCTTGAATAATTTTGAGGCTAGAGTTCTGCAATTTAGTATAAGGGTAGGCATTATTATTACAAATTATCGTCAATAAAGTGGACGTTATTCGACAAATGGGCGTGGCAATATTATAAAAACACTGTATCTCGAATAATATGAACACTAGGGTACTGAAATTTAGTGTAGGGGTAGACACAGTTAATACAAATTACGGTCAAGAAAATGGGCGTTATTTGACAAATGGGCGTGGCAATATTTCATCAAGAAATTAATATATTTATGATAATAAAACAAATAAGAAAAAAATTAAGATAATAAGATTTCATATATAATAATATGTTTAAATAAATTATCAAATATGACCAAGAAATTAAAAGGAAAAGTATTTTTAAAATTATTTTTTACTTTGTAGTGATTTTGTAGTCGGTTGTTTTTTTTTTTTTTATTTAAATCATTGATTCTGATTTGAAATTTTAAATCCCAAAATTGATTGCATTCAATTTTGCAAATCATTGATTGTGATTTGAAATTTCAAGTCCCAATCAATGATTTAAAAAAAATGAGTGCATTCATTTTGAATATAAATCATATGATTTGAAATCACAAATGATTGCATTCTTTTACAGCTCTGGCTGATATACATTAAAGCGGATCAATTTGTTTGAGAGATTGATCCTTAAGAATGTGTACTGGAACATATGAGTGTCATTTAAAATTTATTAATTTAAAATTTATTAAATTTAAAATTTATTAAATGACACTCAACTTCACAGTACGATTTTATATGCGCGAAATTCAGCATTTTTGTGGGTAGTAAGACAAAATTAAGCATTATTTGCATTTTTTTTTAGACTAAACCAGCACTCAAAAGATGCTCAGTATAAATGCGAAAGCATTGTGTTGATTCGAAAGACGGGTAATAGTTGAAGGGGGCAAAAAGGAGCACCTGATTTTTTCACAAATAAATAGCAGACATTCTGAGCTTTAAGTTGACACCAATAAAGCAGATTAGCCAAGCTGAGCTGCTAGAGAGAAACTACAACCAAATTAAAGTTTCTCTTGCTTTTAGAACACAACTAGATATTTGCACGACTTTGGCTAATGTTTTAAATAAAACGATTTAATTAAACGATCCGTTTTTGCCCAGCTAGTTTTTTATAGAACTTTTTCTTCGCCTAAAATTTTATTTTAATTATATAAACATGCAATTCCTTGGAAACGCTTGGTACAAGTTCGAGCTAATTGACACGCATGACCAGTATTGGGCAAAGCTTTATATGAGCAATCAACGCTGCGAAATTTATTTGTCAAAGCTTCAAGTTGCTCCAAGCATTCGTAGGATGTGCATATTTAATTTAATAAGCCAAAAATATATTCTTATGCTTTTTTAAGGAAAAAAAAATAAAAAAAAAAAAAAAAAATTTCTCTTGTTTTTTTTACTTTTTGGTGGTATTATTTCAATCCAAATATTTTTCTGACGAAAAACTTTCTTAAATGCATTTTATTTCCAGATTAAGCAAAGAATTTTCCAAAAATATATACTCCTGTACGCCCCATGAAGAATAATGAAGCACTTTTGTTAATTAGCATCTAAGAAAAATGCTTTAAATTTCTACGTTATTACTTTTTATTTCTTATTTACTTTGATCTTTTAAAGCATAGAAATTGCAAGCAAATGTATATAATTTTGATTTTATTACTCTAACTTGCCTCGGTCAATTTTATAATTGATGAAGTTTTTTTTTAAAACTTAGCTTTATTTATTTAGTAAACATTTATTTAAATAAATTCATGCAGTCCTTGATAACGACTTGGTAGATGCCACACCGAACAATTTTTGCAGAAAAAATTATGCAATTATTCCACTTATATTTTGTAAAACTCGGAGCTCATCAGCGGCTACAAGAAATAATAATAAAAACAACAACAACAGCAACGAATAGGCCAACAGTAACTTGCTTGTAATGAACGTTTGGTTTTATGCACACTTGAATTTACATTTACTATAGTTTTATATATTTATTTTTTTTTTTTTTTTTATTAATGGCAGCAACGCACAGTGTAACGTGCCCAAATAGCGAGTGAATAAAAATAAAAAAGTTCCCGTTAAAACATAAAATTAATTAGATGAGCAAAACTAAGTTTACGAATAAAAAAATTATTTACACAAAATTTCCTTATAATTGAATGAATGACACACCCACTTTCCACTTAAACGTAATCGGTAATCTAGTAAATTTCACTCGAAATTTAACTTCAAAAATGATTGCGAATCAAAAGAATTTATTACTTTTTTTTTGTTTTTTTTTATCAAAAAAAAAAGATGATGAACCAATGATGAGCAAGATCCAGCAACTAACACGCCCACATAAAATATAAATAAAATTGGAAATTGGGTATATTTCAAAAGGAAATTAACCAAAAAAAAATGAACCAAAACTTCCCACAAACACGCCCACCAACTATATAACCGCATTCGGTTAACTGGTATATTTCGTAAAAACAATATTCCAATTTTATTTGGTATACATAACTAATTTCTACCAATTTAGTATATTTGCCCAAAAAATTATTCCAGAGCAATAAAAATAAGCACACATAATTTTTTTTTGTTTCAAAAACAAACAAATAATCCCACAATTTATTTTTCATGTATAAACTGGTACGAGCCTGACCTCAGAAAATAAGTTGAGTCATCTTTTTTTCACAAAAACTTCTCACGCCTTCTATGGTTTAATACCAAGGAATTGTTGGTGTGCTGTTGGAATGGCATTGTGAAAAGAAGTAAACAAAGAGCGCAACAATAAGTCTTTGCAGAATTAATGTAGTAAATTTTTTGAATCTTTGCTTTGTGCTAAGATGTAGAAAAACATTGCTTTTTAAATTAAAACCCACGCAACTGCAATTCCGCTTTGGTTTTGACAGAAGTTATGTCTAGTAGATTTTCAAAGTTAATGGACTGCATGAGCTACAGAAGATTACTGGTGAGTTGGTGTAGCGACCAACGAAACGCTGTCTAGTCTGCTGGTAGTTGTTCTGTAAAGAACATTGTTGTTGTGGCAACCTGTTGCTTCATAAAAGTACTTGGCATAAAGCTCACAAATGTAATTCTTAAAAATTTATGTTTTTAAGAATTGCTAAAAACTAAATAACAAGTTAGATTTAACCTACAGAAGCATTTTATGCAAGACTTTTCTCATACAAAGATGTGAATTTTTTTCTTCTTAGATTTTCTTACTTTTGTGACTTTATTAAAGAAGCGACGACATCCGAAGTTTAATATTGGTTTCATTCAGCATGTAATTGATATAACGGCATATATTTTATCATTGTACGATGAATATTAAAGGCTGTAGATATATCCCAAAATGTGATCAAAAGCGTTGCATTTGCTTAAATCAATTTGCGAATAGGACCCCCATACAAACCGCGCTGTAAAACGTAAATCTACGTTAAAAGTTCTTGCTTTTAAGTTCTATTTAAAATTTATCTTTTGTGCACTATTCTATCTACAATTTTGTGCACTCACATTACACTGTGCGACGTGCTGCTCAAGCAAGGGTTGCATTTCATTATTATTTGTAATTTTAAGTCAGCAATTTTTATAGCAGCTGCATAATTATTTGGCTACAAAAGCAGGTACAAATGAATAAAAGAAAATTTGGACAAATTAGAATGAAATAAAAATGTATGAGTTGGAGATATGTAGAAAAAAAAATATAATATTCAAAAGCATTTTGGTGTACATTGCAGGTGATTTTGTAAAGCAACAATATAATTTAAGCAAGGCTCGAGTGAACGTGAGTGAACGAAAAGATTTTTTTGAATTAAAAAATTTTGGTTGCATAATTGTTAACCACATTTGAATATATTTCTGTGATTTGAACCCAAACTCATGAGTTTGTAGTGTCGCTTTTAGACAGCTTAATATATTTGAGTAGCAAAAAATCGCATAACGTTTAAAACTTATTTAAATATGTGTTTAATTTTAGTTTTCCTTTCCTTTTTGTCACTGATTATTTACTCCGCCAAGAATTATTGCCGCGTCCTCTTAAGCAAATTTCTTGGTATTCGAATCCTTAAAGCCCTTAGCCTAGCGCCTTTAGTTTATGCAATAGACAAAAATATACAATTAACAGGTGAAACAAAAATATGCAAGGAAACAAGATGCAGGATGAAGAATGCCGCCGGATGCTTTATATTGCATTTAATTAAGTCGAGCGAAAGGCGAGTACTTAACTGCAACTGACAGACGACAACGACAGCGACAATGACGACAACAACAACGACGACGACGGCGCATACTCAAAAATGAGCCGATATAATAATGAGAGACATTCGTTCGTTCAACAACGTTCAAGTTGTAGCTGAATAAAATAACAAGTGGCATAGCAATTGCAGCTGCAGCTGCAGTCAAAAACTTTTGCCTCTTTCGACATAAGAAATAACTTTCTTTGCTCCAAAACAATAAGTTGAAGGATAAACCGGAAAAACTGTACCCGGTTTCAGCGTCGAGCAGTTTGTTAAGAAACGGTAATGACAGAAAAAAACAATTTTTGCATAAATTTTCGCAGACTTGTAGCTAATTTAACTGCCGACACGCCAAAGACAAATTATTAAAATACAAAAATAACAAAAAATAAATTGCAAAAATACGCTGCAGCGTATCCTCAAAATTAGTTTTAACTCTAAAATAAAATGGAAAAATTTAAAACTGTTAATTAATTCAAAGCTCTTTCACAAGACATTAAGATGCTTAATTATAGTTTCTTTAAGGAACTTATATAGTTATAAGCAAGGCTGTAGTAACTGGTGGCTTGATAAGGATATTTTCAGATAGATAAAAAACCTACAGTTAATGCAGTTGATGACCATTTATTTTAAGTTTAGTAAAAATCTAATATTTTTCACCATTAATCGTCCAACAAAAAGATGTGCCTTCTATAGAATCGTCTATATTTTAACCCTCAACGGTCCCTCGTATCAATTTGATACAATTTTTGCCTTTAAAGTTGTATAAAAAAAAAACTGCCCGATGGAAAGAACCGGTTTTTGGGAAAATAGCATGATTTTGCCTGTAGAATCGGGTTAATGAGTTTTTGATGTTCGGGCATTTCTGGTTTTACCTGAGACGAAATAGTTACGAATCGGTCTCTCGTATCAACTTAATACAATACATCTGCCGATGGTTATTGCAGTTGTTTTTTGGGTTAGGCTCGTTTTATTTAATTTTTTTGTTTTCAGTATGTTCTTGAACACACGCGAGTGAAGATTGAATTGAATTTGTTTCAAGTGATAAGTGATTTTAGTGAATTTTGAAGTGATTTTTATCTGCCGCGTACTTTCATTGCGTTATACATACATTCAATTGATTTAAAAAAAATGGAAAAAAATCTACGTGAATACCGTCAAAGAGACAAATATGATATGGATTCCGAATCTGGAAGTGATGCAGTAGAATCTCCAGTAGATAGTGACGATGATTTCACAATGGAGAAAGAATGCGTTGCAGAAATGAGTGAGCATTCTGATGAGTACGATGTTGAGCCAATGGAACGAAATGTGGCAGAAGAAATTGCCAGAAAATATTTGTCAAAAAATAAAAAAATTCAATATTCAACGGAGCCATTTGAAGAAATTCATATAGGCGCGCTGATAATATTGTTTCAGGTAAAAAACCCACCCTTCATGTTTTGTGCTTCATATTCAGTATTTGTTTCTTTTTGTTGTTGTTGTTGTAGGACGAAAACTAGTTGCAGCTGCACATGTTGTAGATGTTTTGTATGCATTTGATTTGTTTCTGCGACCGATAGAAAATACTATTTTAAATATGACGAATTTATATGGTTTGCGGAAGTACAAAGAAGAATGGGAACATATAGATATGGATACTCTACATGCGTACTTCGAATTGCTACTGCTTGCTGGTGTGTATCGTTCGTATGGTGAATGTGTTCACAACTCTGGAATGAGAAACCCGGTCGACCAATATTTCGAGACACTATGTCACTGAAAATGTTCAAAAAAATTCATGGATGTATCAGATTTGACAATAAAGAAGAACGTAATGCCAATACTGCTTCTGTCCGTGATAAATTGGCACCGATACACACCATATATGAAAAATGGAGCCATCATTTGCTAGTTGTATACATTCCAGGCAAAAATGTTACAGTAGATGAACAGCTAGTTCCATTTCGTGGACGCTGCCCGTTTCGACAATACATACCGTCGAAACCGGCTTTGGATTTTGGCCGATTCAGCTACCTGGTATGTTTACAACACGCAAATTTATGTTGGTCGCAATCGCAATGCCGCTCCAGAGCGCAATATTGGACGTCGTGTTGTTTTGGATTTGGTAAATGGCCTGTCGGAGAGGAATATCACATGCGACAACTTGTTCACATCTTATGAACTGGCTGAAGAGTTACATAAACGCCGAATGACTATTCTGGGCAGTATACGAAAAAAAAGACCAAAATTCCTCCAGTAATATTGGATTTGAGGAAAAAACCTGTGTATTCGAGCGTTATTGTATATGACCACAAATTACAAGCCTTTTTACTGTCGTATGTGCCTCGGCGTTATAGATATGTTACACTGCTCAGTACATGGCACAATGCCGTCGTTATAAGTGGAAATGCTGAGAAGAAACCGAATCTAATTCAGGATTATAACAAAACCAAGAGTGGCGTGGACACTATGGACCAGATGGTGGCTACCTACACCTGCTAAAGGGGGAGATAAATCGGTGGCCAATGGCAGGTTTTTGCAACATGTTGGACGTGAGTGCATTGAATGCATATATAACGTATATTTCGCAATTTCCGGCTTGGAAAAACAACAAAACCAATAAAAATATACGTCGTTGAATATTTATTGAGGAGCTTGGAATGGCTTTTGTGCAAAAATACATAGAAAAGCGGAAATCTCAGCCTCGAAGGCTCAATATTGAAGCACTACCGGCGATTAGCCATTTGCCAAAAACTACGAAACGCGGCCGTTGCTACATATGTACATATAAAAACAATTAAAAATTTGTATTCAAATCGTTGTGATAATTGTAAAAATTATGTTTGTAATGATTATCATTATGATATTTGCGAAAAATGCGCTAAAAAAGGCACATAGCCACAAAAATAAGCATTTTTGACATTTTTCTCTTTCAAATTTTCATTACTTATAAATGTATTTTCTAAATTTAAATTTACGAAAACAATAAAATAGAACTACAAAAATATAAAACAATCAGTTTTTTTTTAATTTTTAAAACGATTTTCTTAACTTTTTTTTTGAATGTGTATCAAATTGATACAATGGGACCGATTCGATGCATTTCCTCGGGGGCCGATGAGGGTTAATCAATATTTGTTTTCTTCTATGAGTACATAATGCAATGCGCTAGCCTAATCAAACACTTACCGTGCTGATACTTGATGACACAGGAATCAAAGTAGTTTGAACTACGCCATGGCGCAGTTGAGTTAACGCAATTCATTGGTCTGCGCTATCCATGTCTATTGATACTTTTTTAATACTGTTCGTTTTTTTTTTTTTTTTGAAGAAACAAAATATGCTATAAAAAATGCATACTCTTAAAAGTTTGCATTTAATATGCTATAAAAAATGCATACTTTTAAAAGTTTGCATGTGCAAAATATTTGGTGGAATTTTACAATTTTTAATGAAAACTTGTTATGACAGGATAACCTTTAATAGATTTGCTAAATTTACTAGTTGTGCTACAAATATTCATATATATTCAAACGTGATAATACCATTGCATATCTTTAGGCGTTGAAAGCTTTAAATTATAGCTCAATCAAGGTATAATTTCTATAAATTAAAGCTCATTAAGCTTAAAATGTTTTTAAGCAAATTTTAAAATTCCAATGCATTGCAATTTTCTAAATAGTATAATAAAATGTGTCTTAGAATTGGTTGATCAAAATTATATAATGAAATTTTTCTCATTACTTTTTTGCGTTTCAATTTTCTCAGTTTTTCTATTTTTGTTTTTTATTTTTTTTTGGTTATTTTTTTGCAAATCACGTTGATGTCATTCACATAAATTCAGAAGAAATCAAATATAGTTTTGCATTTGATTTCTTTTGTTGTTCTGTTCTATTCTGTTCTGTTCTTGTGCTCTGTTTTATACTCAAATATATTGCCACAAAATCACATACACACACGCAAAAACACAGAATCACACTGACAAGCAACAAATGAAGCTGAAAGAGATGAACTCCTCCGTATCCTCCCTCGCTTCACATAATACTTGCAGCTTATTTCAACACTGCAAAGAATAACCTCAAATATGCTGAATTTTTTCATGCATATCATTTGGTCTGGGACATGCGGCTAAAACGAAACAGCTTAGATGGGAAACGCAAAATCAACAGCAACGAGGTACAAAAAAAAAAAACGCCAAATGAAAAATGATTGCATACATTGTAGTCTGGGGAAAAAAGCATCAAATTAATGCACAAAAAATCCATTAAACAGGCGGCACAGTATATAAAAGAAACAAAAAATTATGCATGAATCATGTTTATAATGAAAGTCTTAAAGCATATGAACGTGAAGTTTAATGTCGAGAACATTGGCATGATTTATGACAACAAAATATATGATGCTTTATTAAAGTTGCTCATACGACGTGGGTAACTTTTAAATATTTGAAATCACATTTATTGCGTTTATTTTTAATCACTCACAGTTGTGTTAATTTAAATTAACTGCCCTTAAGTTTGTAAAATTTTAAACCAACAAACAACGTTAAAAATTAAGCAGTCAACATATATACACAGCCCCGAACAGTCTAGACAAGCTTGTTGATGTAATTAATTTAAGCCGACAAAAATAAACAACACCCACAACACAAATATAATCAGCGTTAACTAGCAACAATGTTGTTTATTTTTTTTTGTTTTTTGTAATTTAAATTAAGTTTTTAATGCACTGAAATCGAAATTTAAATTTTTTATGAACATTGGCTGCCAATGTTGTAGTTGTTGCTGTTGCTGTTAGTAAATATTTGTCCAAAATAATGTTCTGTTCAAAAACGTGCTCAATGCGTACAAAAAGTCAACCAGTAAATACAACACCGCACTCAAAGGTTTGAGTGTAATGTGTGAACATGTGTTTTTTAAGAGCTGCACATTTGGGGATTTTTTTTTTGTTTTGCTACTGGTTGAGTCAAACAACTACCAAATTGTAACAAACAAAAGTTATAAACATAGCTATAGTCATGAGCGCTACACTCACAGCAGCGTTTGGCGGAACACATCCTTGTTTGTGTTTTTTTCAGCAACTGTTATTTTAATTTTGTCCATCCATAGTCTGTCTCTGTCTGTGCACTGAAGCTTAACTCCGATCAATGGGATGCGATGACAGCACGTGGCTGCTCTATTGATTGAATAAGCAAAATGTCACCCACACCTCTACTTCGTAGACGATACTCGAACTTCGTCGTACTTGTTGTGGGCAACACAAAATTAATTAGATTTATTTGTGGCATGTTTTTGGCCGCATAACCTGCTGTTTGCGGTTGACAAAAATTCTTTTTTTTTTTTTTAGATTAAGTGTGCGCTGTAGTGAATGAGTGGGTTTTAATGGTGGTTTGCTTTCGAAATTTAGTTAACATTTTATTTTGCACAAAAATAGTAAAGTTTTTATGTGTTTCATTTGATTTTTTTTTTCATTTAAATTTTGTGGAAATATAAATTTAATTAAAAAAGTTGGCTATTTGAAAACTTCAATCACACAAACTTTATCGAAGTATATGGACAGTTTCTGCCTAGTTATGATAATTTGTGATTTTCATAACGTAACATCTAGTAAACGGAAAAATTGCTCTCCATATACTTGCGGTCACTGAACTTAGCGCTATCGCATTCAAATCCCTGAAGTGCATGACTAGCATGCATATTAATTGAGTTAATTTGGTTAAAGCAAAGGCAGACTTGCTTACATTAGCAAGTTTAACTTGCTTTTATGTTGAAATCAAGTTCATGAAGGTTATGTTTGGGCTTTAATTGAATTTTATTACACATTTAAAAGGCAACAACTATGCTCTTATTTAAGTTTTAAATTCGAAAATAGTTTTACTTGTATTTAGTATTTTTTTTGTGCTAAAATGTTTATTATCTACGGCACAATGTAGTGAAACTCGAGCATATTACAGCACAATTTTCAAATTTATGAAAGAAATTAATGGCGGAGCTAACTTCACATTGAAAATGCACTATCTGATACAAATCGTTTTATAATTGCCATTTCCAACGCAGCACATTATAGCACACATCTGACACTTTATAGCACATATAATTTTTCTTTTTTATAATAAAACAAAATTTGGCGACTATACACTTTAAACACTTTTTACAACTTAAACGAGAGCTTAAATGCAGTAAAACTAAATTATCAACTTGTATTTAGAATGTCAAGATTTTCTAAATTGTCTCCGAGTTTTCAAGCCCTTAATTATTTGGAAAATATTTTTCAGATACAAATAAGTATAATTTCATAAATCAAAAAAGAGTATCAAATGAAGAGAGTGACACTCTCTTCACTCATTCTCGAAAAAATATAAGCCCAACACTGCTTAAGATCCGCATGCACTTTAAACAGCGACTGCTTTTAGAATACATTGGCCTTTCTTGCGGTTCTCGTGTATTTAGACTTCACCAGATACTGTAGTTATTCACTAACCATCAAGCGTGAAACATCATCGCATGAATGTTAGTAGGCTGAAGTAGGGTGATGTGTAACACGTTCTTATTTGCTCCAATAAAAGTGTTAAGAATTTAAATTTTGGACTTTCCCTTGCCGAAGAACTAATTTGAAGTGAGTGTTTTCCTGGCTGTTGAATATTTTGAGAAATGAATGAAGTAGAACAAAAATTTCATGTATGGGTTTTTTTGATTTTTTTCAAATTGGTGGGGTGATGAGTAACACTGACAAACAGTTGGTTGAAGGACCATGAACTTTATTTTTTTAAGTTTATTTTGACTTTTATGTTTAGTAAAAGTATTATGATCAGAACTTAATTAAAATTTAGCAATACCTCGTAAATTTATCTGATTCTCAATGCTGCACACTCACACTGCACAAATGTTGTAAACAATAAAACTGATTGTTAACTTCAATAGAATATATGAATGTCTTCATTAATTGAAAAAAGAAATACATTTTAAATGCAAAATGGTTATTCGTAGGAAATTTCCATATCAGAGTGGCAATTTTCATGAATAAAATAGCTCACATAAAATAAAAAAGGGTGCTTTTGGCAAGAAATCGAAACAAATCATGCAAAAATCTCAATCTTCTGCGTACGACGACGAAGAATGTCGATTTAGCGGCCGAGCACCTGCAACTTTCTTTGTCGTTTGCTTGGTTTTCTTTTCCATATTTTTTTTTTTGCTACCTCTTGCAACTGTTAACATTTCTGTGGTGTTGTTAGAACACAGCTTTTCCTTGACTTCCTACCACGATTGAATTTGGTCTCGGCTGAATAGTATGAACTGGGTCGATTTCTTTTTATGCCGTTGATGTGATTGCATTTCAGAGTTTCGCACTGTTGCCTCCTTAATGGCAATTATAAGGTGTAAGATGTGTTACTCATCACCACCCGTGAGTGTTACACATCATCCCAATGAAAGTCATTTATTTTTTATTGATGGTATTTAACCACAATGTGACAAAATGTAAAATCGTTTGTTATATTTAAAGATATTTAACAATGCCACATTTAACAACTTCTCACTTTTAAAATCTAAAGAAAAAAAAAAAACTTTTTAACAAACATTTTTCACGCTTTTTAAGATCTCTAATGAAATGTATGTCTGCCTACTTCCAGCACTTATGAAGAAGTAGATGTTGTCAAAAGAACATATCACAGTTGTTAATTCACTCATATGTTAACATTTTGTACGAAAAATCATCGTGTTACACATTAGCCTATAGTACACATTACCTCACTTCACCCTAGTTACTTCACCCTAGCACTTTCACTGCAAATTTGTTTTTTTTTAAACGTATTTAGGAATAATGTTAAAACTTCACATTCGATTTTTTCGATTTTTGAAGTATAACACATTAGAGATGGACGCGCTGAGCTGCTTTTATTGATTTGAAGCTGTTGAATGCGCTACTGCGCTGATACACCTGATTCAATTAAAATACGGGTGAAGCAATAGTACAGTAATGAAAACTTTTTCATCCATCAGAATGGGATCGAGTTCAAAAGTGAAAGCAAACTTAAATCGAAACTCAAACTTTCATTTTGTTTTATACAACAGAAACTTGCTTGTATCAAAATTTAGCGAAGTATACGAAGTAAAATTTTGCTTTAAGTGTGCTTCAATTTCTGATTTAGATTTGCTTTATATATTTTACTTATTTATAAAGCTCTTTTTTAATAAACTTATGTGCATGCCATATTTAGATGAAACATATTGCGATATAATTTTGTTTCGGTTCAATTTAATTAGATTTAATTTAGTTGTTATTTATTTAACAACGCAAAGCTCTTCAGCACTCAACTCAATGCTCTATCCAACTCATCGCATTCAATAAATTTACCACATATTTTCTAAGCGCTTTCCAACTCAGAAATTCCTGCGTAGATTGAGGTAATTTTGACCTTACCTAGCGCAATTGTGTTGGCGCCTTTCGCTGATACAGTGTATTACGCTTGAGTTAGTTTGTCAGCGCAGTATTTTTTTTGCGTTACTCATGTTTATTATGCACCATACGGTGGTGACAGATACGCAAAAAGCAGTAATTCTAAAGATTCATTAAAAAGCATCTCCTTTACCTGAATTTTAAAACTTGTTGAATTAATTTTAACTGTGGTCCATATTTTTGTTTTAACGGCATAAGATTTTCATTTTAGCCATCGGTAATGCAGCGCTGATTTGCGTTATAAAGTTGATGCTCATAACTGCGTTACGGCGCTGCGTCAGTGATTGTTAATAAAAGTAACTCAAATGCGCAATTTTACATATTATTACTCAATTTTTTTTTCTATGGTCAGTTGAACGTGTTCGATTGCAGAACTGAAAGCTAACTGAAACCCAACTTCGACCTATCTTTTTGTTTTGCACACCAAAAAATTGTCTGCAAAATCATGGTGCTAGCGCATTCAATTGAGTCAATACTTTGTTTTCACAGAAAACTAAGCTGGATTTGTTTTGTCAACGCAGCATTTTGTGCTGCATAACCCGTGTTAACAATTGTTTTTAGGGTTGCTGAATCCGAATCCGGAGTCCGTTTATCCCCATTGCCCTTGTGGTTTGATCTAATCTCATAAAGTTCTAAAAATCCTAAATTATTGGGTTTTTGGAGGTTACGAAAAAGCCCTGTCGTTATGCCGTTAAGCGGACCTAGGATTCGAAACGATCCCGAAAAATATCGTGAATAAAGCTGTAAAATTGCTTCAATGCGGCTGTAAAAAATTATTTCTGTTATGGGGATCAGCGTTAACCTCAAAAAATGTAATAATTTAGGCCCTAATTTAGCAGTATAAAGTTTTTAATGTTCTGTCAAAGCCTGACGTGAAGGTCTTAAATAACCCCGGATTCATATTCAGCGACCCCGAAAACATGTAGTAAACATGATCTGATCCATAGACACGAATCATTTTTTGAGGTAAGGTCAAAACCCAAGGGTGTAGGGATAAAAAGATTCGGATTCAGTGACCCCGAAAACATATTAGAAACGTGGTCAAATCCCTACGCTTGAAATATTTTTTGTGTGGATGTGTAATTTAATTACTGATATGAAAAGACCCGATTTTCCATGATGCTGATTGAGATTTTGTAATACTCAATATTAGCGAAAATACGTATAAAGGTAACTTTATAGAAAATCCCTTTAAAGTCGACTATGAGTTGTGAACTACTCAATATAAGGAGAAATACCTATATAGTCCAATGGTTGCTACCACTGCTTGATTTGAGATGATCTTGTAACGCCACCTGTTTGCAATGTTTTTTCGTTTTGGTATAATTCCGTTTCCTGATATGACGCGTTAATTTATGAATAAAGTTTTTAAAAATTTCGTTGTTGAATAGAGGGGTGAAGAAGTTACAATGTTCCTAATGGTTATGGTAGAGAATAATAAAAGACACTATAGTGCTTCTCAAGTGGTAAACATTCAATACAAAGCATACGTCAAATACTATTTCAGTGCTTTTAAAAAATTTTTGTGTCACTCTCTCCAGTGCTTTTCAACTTTAAATACAGTATGTAGCAAGCTCTTTCTTCAGTTCTCACGGTTAATTTGGTGTTTCACAAATTGTTTGAATAAACTCAGTTATACAAGGCTTCTTAAACTATTAATGGAATGCTTCAAAAAACTTTCTTTTGAACTTCCAGTACTTGCCAAACGGTCTCTGGAGTTTTTATAAGCTTTCAAATCTAAAGATTTCGAATCGAATCGAAAGCGTCGAATGCGTCTAGTTTAGTTTAGTTTGAGTTGCCAGTACAAAGTCGAGTTTCGTCGTTGAACTCAAAATAAACTCTTGAGTTTCCAGTACAATTATGCGGTATGAAACTCAAATAAGCTCAGCTTGCTTTCTGAGTTTATTTAAACTCAATTTGAGAAATCTCTAAAAATATGCCAATGTTCTGATGAAAAGGTATGTGCAGAAACAACTTTTTAGATCGCAAGGTACGTTTAGAGTATAGAACCATTTTGTTCTGAGAAATGTCAAACTCAACTTAGCTCAGTTCTACCGACGCATCTCTGTGTGAACAGCTTCAAATGAACTCAAACTAAATTAAAACAAAACTCTCTGTGTAGACATATCACTACAGTGCTTGTCAAACTGATACTTTGGATTTTTAAAGCTTCTGTCAATTCTATCGATTTTCTTTTAAACTTGTAGTTCTTATCAAACTATTGCTTTAGATTTTTTAAGCTTCTGAATCAAAAATTGTAGTTTTTATCTGAACAACGAATCGAATGCTTCCAAAGAGTTTCTTTTAAACTTACCGTATTTATCAAACTGTTACTCTGGAGTTTTAAGTTTCTGATTCCAAAAACTTCAGCATTTATAAGCATCGAGTTACATGCTTCTTAAAGTTTTCTTTTAAACTTACAGCTCTTGTCAAACTGCAACTGTAAGAGTTACAGCTACTCTTGACCAATAATCCTGACTAGAAAAGAAATAAATTTTAATCAAGAGCCATAGTTCCCATTATCATATCAATATAGACACAATATCTTGAAATTTAAAAACAAGATATTAACAGGCAAAACATGGCTAATTATAAATTATTGCCAGCACCAATGTTGCAAAAATTCAATGATTTACAACAGTGTTGCTTTAATGGGTTTGAGCAACACGAATTCCAACAACAATGGCAAACAACAAAAACAACATTAAAGACAAAAACAAATAACTGAACAAAAGCAGCAATATACAACAGACTGAATAAACAGCAGCAGCAGCAGCAGCAAGGATATTTGCCAATCACTACTGTTGTTGTTGTTTTTTTCTTTTGCTTCTTATGTATACAAAGTGAGCAAAAAGCCAAACCGAGTTCGTTATGATTTTTAATATTTTTTTTATTTTTTTTATTCAAGTATTGCAAGCAAACAAGCTACATTCAGGCTTTCAAGTTGTTGACTGCACGTCCTTTAATGCATTCATGGTCACGCGAGTGAATAAAACAAAAAAAAATAAACAAAAAAAAATTAAAACAAAACAAGTTAACCGCAAAATACACCGAATGGGTGCAAACAACGAAGAAAAAGAAGAAGATGAGGAAGAAACGAGCGATTTAATAGAAGAAAAAAAAAAAATAATAAAATAAATGAAGAGCAGAACAAAGAAAAGTCAGCGCATTTGTATGCGCTGCAAGTGCACAAATACACACACACATACTTATATGCGCCGACGACAACACAAACATGATGCCACACAGACATGTATAGCATTGTGCGGTAAACAGAAATTCACATCATCCTGACCGCAAAGGAAATTCTGCACATTTGGTGTTTCTTGCCAACGAGAAAGGATGCAAGGAAGTCCCAGCAACGCTCGAGGAACCAGCGTTGCTACCAGGAAAGTGTATTAATACTCAAACATACAAATGGTGCTGCGCCTACGTGGTATGCACAGACATACACCAACACATGCACACAACCCATATACAGAACACAACAAGGCGCCTTCGTCAAAATTTGCTGTATTTTGTGAAACATTCAGTCAGCCAGAATGACAGGCAGTCATAGGAGGCAACGCTAGCAACGTTAAAGCCAAAATGTTGAGAACAAACCAGCGTAGCGACAAACGAAATAAAGCAAACAAAGCAGGATCAAACAAATCACATGCATTATTTTTGTTTTTTTTTTTTGTATTCGCTCAAGTCAAGCAGCCAAAACAAGCAACAAAAACAAAACAAACAAAATATAGAAAGAGGTTGTCATGTTAAGCATTCAAATAAGCTGCTCGTCGTGGTCGGTCATGCGGCGCTTTATGGAGAAAGTACAAAAAAAAAAAAAAAAAACTAAAACAAAAGAATACAAAAAAGGACATTCGTTGGCTACGGCCAGCAGAATGGACAACGCCATGAACACAACTAAGCATCAGTCAGTCAGTTAGCTAGTTTAGCAGTTAGTCCAGCACTCACTCATACATGGCAGCAAAATTTGATAAATGTTTGTCGTCTGGAAAGAGAGCAGCGGCTAAAAAAAAAACAAAAAAAAAATCCTTGAAATAAGGCAACATTAATCAATGTGTTGATTTGCTGCATTGTCCAGACATGTAGTGAAGAATTAGAGTTTTGGAACAAGTAAACATTTTGCTTAGATTAAATATGTGTTTGTGAGGGTGTGAAACAAAGTTCATGTTTTAAGCTTGCTAAAGTTAAAACTATGTAAAAGCTGAATTTAATCACTCACCAGGGCGTATAAGCAACATTTCAATTACATTGAAATTTTAATTTTCAAAAGTTTTTAACAAGCTTCTATGCCAGAGTTTTTGTTAATAAATTCAAAGTTTCAGAAAATTAAGGTTACCCTCCTAATTGACTGTCTAGGAGTGTTTTCCTAAATTTTCTTTACCTCTAAAAAATGTAAACCCACTGTCATGTTAAATAATTTATCCATTCATTGCTTTTTGATTTGAGTCAGGAAGTTTTGTAACAAATTGTTTCCAATGACAATGTTCCGAATGTCAGCAGATGTTACCTTGCCGATTTAGTGAAAAAAGAAATAGTCTGGTTATTCATAAGTTTTAAAAGCATTAAATGAATAGTTTAACAAACACTGAAATATCAACTAAAAAAAGTCCTCAGAATAAGATTCAAACAGTTAATGATTCACTGGGTGATAGTTTTGAAGTATGAAGTAACAGAATTGGCTTAAAGAACTTGTAATAGTAGAAAAACAGTTGAAACATAACTGAACTAGACTTATAAACTTAGCCCTTGTTCGGTCCACTTGTCGTGGAATGACGCACTTGGCACAAAGTGATTATTCCATATGCACCCCAGTGACAAAAACTCTTTAATATTTTTTAACTTAATTTTTTAAGCTACTTGAAAGCATAGGCTATAATGCCAAAAAAAAATAAAGTTAAATATGTTAAACAATTTTAAATAGCGCGAAAAGAGAAAAAAAAAACAAAAAAAAACCCGCGGAATGCCATCAAAATTGCGCGCTACACTCACCACCGCTATATTTAGGTAATGAAAATTTATAAAATATGAGCATTGGTGGCATATAATACCACTGTATTGGACAAGGGTTAACATATTTAATTTATGTTATAAAACATATTATAAAAGCAAAAAATGTGCTCAATGAAGTGATATTTTTAAGTTAATGAAGTAACAGTTCGATAAGCACTGGAAGAACTGGATCATATAATTTGTTTTGCACTCATATAATAGTTTCTGAAATACTATAATTAGTTCTATCTTCAAAAATTTGATTAGCACTGTAGTAATCTGCCGATTTGCCTAACTTTTAAAAAGACTCTTTACTTCTAAAAGCACTGAAGTTATAGTTTTATAATCACTAAAAAAGTTACCATAAAAGAATGCTAAACACTTGATTAAGAAGGAAATAAGTCCTGCAAAAAATAAAAACATTTTGGAATTCATTGAAGTGCCAGTTATAATTCATTACAGTGACAAGAGATATGTAAGCTAACAGCAAGATAACAGTTGACGAAGCACTGTAACTAGTTCAATATTATAAAAAAATCGAGTAAACTGTGGATTGGCCTAAATTAATAGTTTAACTCGATTAATAGCTTAAAAGAGGCTACGAAGAAGATTAAACAGATTGCAAATCACTAGAGTGCTTGCTTACAGCATTAGATTAAAGTTTAATGAACACTGAACTAATTGGTTTTAATAATTTGTAAGGCACTAATGTTACAGTTAGCACTAAGGCAATATGTTGATCTGCCTCAATTCAAATATATAGTATCTTCGCTGTCAACAAATTTTAAAGCAATAGGGTTGCATTTCAAGAAATACAGTACAATGGTTCAACTTATTTGAGGAGAATAGGCAAAGAAGTTACGATTATAGCAGGTTCTTTAATCCTTTCGACCTGGTCGGTACAATATATCCTAAAAAAGTTTAAATTCGCCTATAGGTAATACTTGGTCAAAAATGTGCATGAGAATGTATTTTTCCGTTGTTTCTGATCTTTAGTACAAAATATTGACTCTTATTTGACATTTGACAGCTGCAGTTACTTGTAATCAGAGGATTAGTGAACATGTGTTGCGAAATTCTGCAGAAAACAAAATGAAAAACTACGAAAGAAGCGGTAAATGTTCTATTCTATTGTTTTATCGTGTGTTTATCATGAGTTTGTAAAATACACTTACAATTGAAGTTTGGAAAAACACTAACTTGTGATACAGTAGAGACTCACAAAAGTTAAAACTCGCAAAAGTTAATTCTACGGAAAAGTTAACCAGGCTTCTGCCCCCACAGGAGACTCTAAAAAATTAACTTTTGCGTTAACTTTTCCGAGTTTTTTTCACCCTTTTGTTAATTTTTATTTTTCTAGCATTAATTGATTTTATGTCAATTGTCACTCTGTGGATTTTCTCAAGATAGAGCAAACCGCAAAAACAATTGGTATTGACCGTTATGGAGAAGAACATAGTTGCAAAAATGTTTGTCCACAGATGATTCAGATGATGACAATTTTACTGACACCTAAAATCTGCCACATAAAATCAATTGGAAAAGAGTCATTGTCAATTTGAATCACCTTACATGGAGCAAGAGCGATGATTTTGATTGTCAACTATCAATTATCACTTTAGCCGATTTCACCCCAGAGTTTGTTTCATGCAACGATGCAATATGTGCAGTAAACACATTGATGTTTCACAGGTTCTCGAACTACGATCGGTTATAGTAAAATAAATCCGATATAATAAAATCGAAAAGGTTGAAATAATCTTTTCACTGGTAGAAAGACCAATTAAATGTCATCCGAATAAATTTTGTATAACTATTTCTTGTATTTAATAAGCTATTGTATGAAATTCATAAGAAAAACGTCTGATATATCATAAAAATATACATACATACATATCTAAATTGTATTACTGTCCTTAAAAAGTTAACAATTCACAAAAGATGACAGAGCCAAAAACAAACAGGTTAACTTTTGTGAGTCTCTACTGTATAACTAAGGTGTTCTGTTCATGGGACTATATGCATAGAGTGTTAATTATTATCTAGAGATTGTATAAACTCTGCTAAATCTCTGGCATGTGTTAACAGAGTTATTTCACTTAAAAACATGAAGAAAAAAACTCTGTTAACTTCTGTTAACACATGCCAGAGATTTAGTAGAGTTGATGCAATCTCTAGATAATAATTTATACTCTATGCTATATGTTCCAGTAGTATTTTGACTTATATGGAGCCTTGACACTGTGTGCCCCCAGCGCCTCTGGGGGCGAAATCTGAAAATCTGGCTTTGTAATAATTTGTACTTTTTCCTAGTCCATAAGGTTCACCTAGTCTCAGTATTGTATATCCAGCCATGTTTTTGCGGTTCGAAAGGGTTAAACCTTAAAAAATATGTGCGTGTAATAACAAGTTCAACAAGCACTATAAGCAAGCACAGAGATATTAAATCACTAGATAAATAGTTTAAGTAGTCCTGTAAAGAAAATTTAAACAGTTTGCAAATCACTAAAGGGGAAAGTTCGAAAGCATTGAAATAACATTTTGATGAGCACTGTGAAAATTGGCTCAAAAAATTTTTAAGCACAGTTGACAGAGCAATGTAATTAAATAAAAAAAAAGTTTATTTGCCTCATTTTAAAAATATTTATGCTTTTTTGAAAAGTACAAAGCACTGAACAGATATTTCCAGATAAACAGGCTTATATGCCCAACACGTCTTAGAAGAACTAGAAAATCCGTTGACAAAGTAACAGTATTGGCTTTCCTACGCTCGATCAATTTGAGCAGCACTGTTGTAATCTTTGAATTTGCCGATTGCTTGAATGATTTTTTCGTTATCAATTGTGTATCTCAGACTAGACATGAATGGCCAACGCAGCGATAAATTTTGCGCTGATACACCAATTCAAGCGCAGTTTACTACATTACCGTAATGTGCTAACGCAATTGCGCCATGACGTCATGACAGTGTAGCGGAATTTTCAGTAAAGATAAATTTTTTGACTGGTTGGTTGAATAGCGTAATGAGTCAATTAGTGAAGTAAACGCAGCTTAGCCTCACTTAAAAAAAAACACAAGAATTCAAATCATAGCCCTGTAGTAATGTTTCCCATCTAAAGATTGTTATAATAAATTGATTCAAAAAAAGGTTAATTAATAAGAAATTAATATAAATAATGTTTGAATGAAGCGCAGAGCATGTTTAAATAAAATCAAGCATGCAGTCAATTTGTACTTCGTTCATGGTGGGTACAGTAATCAGACAAAAACATATCCGGCCTACAAAAAAAATTGGGAAGTTTAAAGTTGGATTCAAATTTGCTTGCACTTCTGAAATCGAACATGTTAGAATAAAGAAAAAAAAATGAAGAACGACCAAGAAACTATTTGCGATACTGCGCTAGTGCGTTACTTTTAATAAAACAAGTTTATCAACACAATAGCGCAGTAAAGTACTTCAACTCAATATTGCAACGCAGCGCTGAATTATCCATGTCTATCACAGAGTGCTTACTATAAATCATATGTTGCCGCGATGCCAAAAACTATTCGCCATATCATACTTGGTGATACGTTTTAACATATCTACTCGTTAAATATGTATTTTTATTACATCACGTACATATCGTAATTTCAATATCGTTTCGATATCGCAATTAGTACGATTTCGATATCATTAACAATATGTCAATTTTAATCGAAAACAGGACTTTTTCGATATTATGTAGTGTATCGTTATCGATAGAAATTACCACCTTCGCGATATATTCTCGATATCGATACGGTATCGTTTGCTTTGCTGGGAGATAATTACACTTTGTATTCTATAGCGTAAAAAATTGGGTACGCAAGCGCTAACACAAAAAATACACTACGATAGCTTTAAAATGAACACAATCATTATCATTTCGTAGCTTAAGCTACACTAAAATAACGATTTATAAATTACACTAAAATAGCGGGTTTTCAGAAAAAAGCAGAATGCTAAAACTTTTATCGTTTTAATTATTGAGAAATTAACGTTAACGATGTCGAAAACCAGACTTTCTCGATGCTCTTAAAGTTTTAATTATCGAACCATTATAGCTAACGATATCGAGAACGATAATCGCCCTATAGTTTAATCGTTTTATTTATCGAGAAGATATCGTTCCCGAGAAATTTAACCCATCCTGGGCCCACTGAGCCAAATCTACTCGTAACTTCATAAAAATTACAAACAGTAACGTTTGTTTTTCTGTCGAACGGTACAGAATTATAATATTTGTGTTCATTTATTATGCGGTTGTAGTGTAATGTTCGTGTACACAAACATTAACACCACTGAATGAAGAGCCATGTCATCTACGGAACACTAAAATATCGTACCGTATATTTTCTTTCACTACTCAAAAGGCGTTTTTTAACACATACATGTCATCGGGTTTAATGCTTTTTTGGGGTTTCTCCAGAAGTGCTACCAGAATTTCTTTAGTGAAAGATTTTTTTGAGACATTCACTGAAAGGTTTGAAGAAAACATGACGAAGATTTAATTTTACTAACTTTGATTGAATTTAATTGCTTTTTGAAATGCCTTCCAAAAGCGGCTCATGACAATGTCTTTTGAATGCGTTCTGGAGGAGACCAGAGAAGATCTATGGAATGTTTTCTGGACTTAGCGTTCCTAAGAGAGCATATCAAATTCATATTAAAAATTTTACTGGGTTATGACATAAGTATAGAGTACATCTTAGCTGGTTTAGGCTTAATTTATGTTTATGAGCCAGCAATGCGCAGGGCTTACATCTTAAAAAATGTACCTTAAGTTGTAATGCAATTAATTTTCGCAAAGGTGTAATTTTTTTTATCCCTACGACACATTGCAGAATACTTTGTACCACAATTACTGAATTTTAGCTTAAATTTTAAAATGCCGTTAACTTTTTAAAATTTTAAAATCTCTTAAAAGTACATTTTATGAAATTTTAAAAATCTCTTAAATGTACATTGCAGCACAACGCGAGCACATCATAGCACAATTACCAAATTTTAGAAAAGTGTCTATCTTCTGTGTCTATCTATTTAAATTTTAAGCAGCTCTCGATCATATCATAATTACTGAATTTTGGTAAATTCATCCTCGGCCGTGAGAAATTTTCCCTTGTTCTTCATTCTCTTAAAAGTGCTCAGTGTAATCAAGTTTTTGACCTCTATTTTCTCTTTAATCCTCCCGATTTTTTTTTTTTTTTGCTTATCCAACATTAATTCTTCAAGTTTTTCAATATCCAATCTAAGCCTAACTCTTTTTCACATTTTCGATATCATTCATTAAATATTTTCGAATTATTCGGCTTTCTCTCTAAGCTCTCAGGGTGGACCAATAAACCGTATAAAAAACAATAAGATTGTCATATTTAATTATTTTAAACAATTTCGTCATTCGAAATTTGTATTCGAAACTTATAATTCACAATAGGTTTTTACATATATCGTTGTATAGGTGTAGATCTCACTCTTTGTTCGGAAAGAGTGGAAATAAACATCTAAACTTTTTTGCTTGAATACACAAGCATATTTAAGACAATCGTCATAATTAAACTAAATTTTACTGCAACAATAAATTTGTATTCGAAATTTGTATTTTCTATTTGCTTTCGTAAAAAATTTACTCTTTTATAAAATTTTTAAATCTCTTAAATGTACATTGCAGCACACGTCGAGCACATCATAGCACAATTACCAAATTTGTAAAAAAGTGTGTCTATCTTCTAAAGTTTTAAGTAGCTCTTGAGCACATCAACTCGAGCTCATCATATCATAATTACTGAATTTTGGTAAAAATAAAAAAAATGTCACTTTGCAGCACATTGTAGGCACATTGCAGCACAATTACTGAATTTTTGAAAAAAAGTTTCTATATCGCCTCTAACTTCTAAAAATTTATAAAATTTTCTATTGCACAAAGTAGCACACATCGAACACATCGCAGCACAAGTTTCGAATTCATAAACAATTAAGTGCTTGACTTTTTTTAAATTTCTGGCTTATTGGCTCATTGCAGCACATTTGTTTTTTTTTTTAATTTTTATATAGTAATAAAATAACTACAAAGCTTTTACTCTTACATTTTAAATTTGCTGCTTATTTTTGCAATAACATAAATTTCAACGGTGGAGTGTGTTTGTTGAAAGTAGAATGCAAATTTTAATTTAATAATTAAATAGCGTCGAGATATTTGCGGCAGTATAATTTTCAAAGCATTAGTATTTGTTTGTTTTAATTATGCCAGCACAAACAGAGAACTTTATCGCAAATATTTTGCGCCCATTTGGTGCTGTCTACATTGAGTTCACCTTCGCTGTTGGCCGGCCACCCACTGTTTTTGCTGCTTTGCCGACTGTTTACAACATCAAGTTTGCCAAGCTGTTGAGAAATTATCCTTTCGCGCTGTCTGACAGTTTTTTGTTTTGCTGTGCTCACTGTGCCTTGTGTGTTTGTTTTTTTTTTGTTGTTTTTATTTTGTTATCCTGTTGGTTTTGCCAACATTCCCGCCTTCATTCACATAATATTTTTAAACTTTATCTAAGGCTGCTGCAGTACTTTCGCTGATTGTTGTTTTTGGTTTTGTTTTTTTTTCTCTTCTCTTCTCTTCTCTTCTGATTATCCTTCTAATTAATATATGTTGTAGTTGTTGTTGTTACTGTTTTATAGTCTTGTCTCTGGTTTGTGTTGTGGCATTAATGCAGCACATTTCAGAGCAATTAATTTTGCTCACATTGCATTAGCTGAGGTTTTTTTTTTATTTTTCTCAGCATAGGAATATTTTTGCTGCCCACAGCGGGTGTTTTTAGGGAACTGTGGGTGTTTTTTCTTTTTTAAAAATGATTGAAAAATTTTCAATAAAATCAGTCAATAGTTTTTTAAATCTTTTCTCTCTCATTTCCACATCATTGAACAGTCAGCAACAGGATCTGTGCTGAGTATTGAGTCACTCATTTGCAGCAATGCGCACTTCATTAGCTGGCATTTTAACAAAACACAAACAAACAAAAAGAAAATATTTTCATTGTGTCTGCTGTTTTGTTGCTGCTGTTGTTGTTGTCATGCAAAAACTGGCAGCCAGCTGGAAAATTACAAAATGCGCCTAAATTTATGCAATTTGCTTTGCTATGAAATATGTTCAAAAATATGAGTAAGCAATTCGTTGCGCCTAAAAGTTGGCTGTAGCAACTTTAAATCACTAAGCTGTATGCCTGATTGTGTTGTTGCTGCTGTGTGTGTGTGCGTGTGTGTGTATGTGCGAGTATGGCGTGTGCACAGACGTGTGTTAACAACGTGTTGCTACATAATGTACTGGTGCATGTTGGTTTATAATTTTGCATTAAATATTGTTGATTTTCTAGAATTTCTGTGCAAAATTAATGTTCCGTGTGTTGAAAGTACTAAAGTAAAAAACATTTTTTTTCCAACCCATGGACAAAATTAAAAATTTTTCTATTTGCTTCGGCTTTAAATAATTTTTTAAATATATTTGCATATTTTAAGGCACTTAAATTTTTATCTGTGTAAAACAGATCACAAAGAACTCTATAAATTTTTTGTTTTTATTTGGTGGTTTCCTTTTATGATGTTATTAATTTTATTTTATATGCTAAGAGCTTTTTATTTCTAATAAAAAAAAAAACAAATGTGCTGCACTGTGCTCAATATATGCTATCATGGTCACATGGTAAAGTGATATTTATTTAGTGATTTATTGGCTGATTTGTTTACTGATAGGCTTTTTATGAGGCGGCACTTTTTATTGCGAAACTAGCTCCCCCTTTAGTTATATTGAGAAATTTAAAAGTTGTGCTACGACGTACTTAAGTGGTACAGTGGTGATTTAAGTCCAAAATGCGAATTTTAAACCTTAAATATATATTATAAAATATTTTATTTGATTAACAATTATTACATCATTTAATTATCTTTTCTAAAGTTCTGAAATAAATTAAAAGCAGAAATCTGAAATAATTTTAAAAAATATTCATACTCGGTTAGAATTTTTCCTTCCAATGTGAACAAATTCTGCTTTAATTACACATAAAATCTGTTACTCGACCAAATTTTACCAAGTTATCGCAAAACGAACATTTTAAGTCGTAAAAAAGCTCTGCTAGTATTTCCAACAGTGTATTTACCCTGTCGGAAATATGCTTATATTGTTAATCTATCTATGGCACATTGTAGCACAAGTCCAGCACATCGCAGCACAGTAGACAAATTTCTGAAAAGATACAAAAGCGGGCGGCTTATATATAAGTTTCTTAATGTAACTTTGCAGTTCAGCTCTAGCACATAATAGCACAACTTATGAATTACTGAAAAAACTTAAAATTGTCCTTCATATCCTTAAAAATCATACCCTTAAAATCAAGTTATTTTGTAATGCGGCACATAATAGCACACATTGAGCACATTGCAGCACATTATATTTTTTTTTTTTTTAACAAAAAGCGTTGCTTTATGCAGATTTTATTTTGGGCTCTTATACCAAGCTGGCCTCTTGCTGTTCAATTTAAACTTTTTTGCTTTTAGTGCTTTCACTTAGACATTCAGATAATTGTGCAACTCAATTGTGTGTATTTTGTACTTTGTCTTTTAAGATTATAAGATTTTCCACTCACTTTCCTGATTGTCCTAACTACTTTGGCTCGAGTAGCTTTAATAGCACAATCCTTGTTTTAGTTATTTCACTCCATATGTTTCCTATTAAAGATCAGTGATATTTTTTTAGTGTATATCACACACACACACACATACAAATACGCCATCAAATCCGCTTTTGGTTTTTTTTTTTGCGTCAACTTTGCTTATAGCTGAACCAAACTGTTTGGTATTTATTTTTTCCCAAATCGTGTTGTTGTTGCTTTTTTGTCATTTCATTGATTCTTTGTTGCTTTTTTTTCCGCTATCATTTGTTTGGCAATTTATTTTGTATGCTGAATTTTTGACAATAAATCTAAAATAGTCCAATAAACTTTTTTTATTTATTTTGCATGGATGTTTTAATTTTCATCTTTTAGAATTTTTTCCGTTTTTTCCGTTTCAAATATCGTTTGCAATTGAAATGTTAACGCATTTTACATAAAACCACAAAATAAAATATGCACAAAATTGTGCATTTCATCATAAGTGATATTTGTAGGCATGCATGCATGCACAAAACAATACTGTTGATGTGGAATTGTTGAAAAAGTGAATAACTAACGTTCGCTAATTCGATTCATGTAACTCATAGTTATATTTTATTTAACGAATTATGTGACAAATAAAATATACTGGTTTATATTTTGATATTGTTTTGTTAATGAGATTTTTTATTTTAATGAAAAAATATGTAAAAAATTATAAAATTATTTCTTACTTAAGAGGAGAACAATTCCCTTATTTTTTTTTCAATACACACTTAAACGAGCCCAAAACGAACTTTTCTGGCTCGCCTAATTCAAAAAGTTTCAGCAACCTCTCAACTCTTCCTACTTTTCCCAATTCTACTTAAAATTACTCAGCCTCGAAAAACCTTCTTTCTTACCCAAAGTTTCTTATTTTAAAAACGTTTTCTTTTACTATAGATTTTGCCTGTTCTAACTTTTCCAAGACTTCAATCCGTAAGCTATTCCTTAAGTCGCAATTTTGCCATATTTTCTTAATTTACTATCCATCCTAATAATCCAGCAATTGCTATATTGTTAAATCTTTTAACCCTTCAATTCTTCCATAAACACATAAATGAACTCATTATATAAACACAAATTTTTCCCAACCATACTTCTCCATACTTTTAACCCTTCCATCTATTCCAAGTTTTTAAAACCTTTCCAAATGGGCTCTTCTTCTTTTTCGTTTTCTCGGTTTTTGAAACTTTTCAAACTTTATTTTCATACAATTAACAAGTCATTCAATAAGTCCGTAGGATAAGTAAAAAGAAAACAAATTTTTGATAAAACTCGATTATATTATTCAACATAGTTACCTTCGAGAGCGTTACATCGAGTATAGCGATTTTCCAATTTTCGATACCACTTTTATAGTACGATTTCTCTTTCTCGTCAAAAAAAAAGGCGCAGTTTCAGCGATTACTTCATCATTGCACTTGAATTTCTTTCCAGCAAGCATTTTGTTGAAATCTGAAAACAGGAAAAAGTCGCTGAGGGCTAAATCTGGAGAATACGGTGGGTGGATAAACAATTCGGATCCCAATTCATTCAATTTTGCCATAATTTTCATCGATTTGTGACACGGTGCATTGTCTTGGTGAAGCAACACTTTTTTCTTTTACAAATGTGGCCGTTTCTTGGCGATTTCAGCCTTCAATCGATCCAAAAGTGCACAGTAATAGTCGCTGTTGATGGTGGTTCCTTTTTGGAGATAATCGAATACCAAAATACAGACGCCATCACCTTACAAGCCGACTGTTGGGTCTTTACTCGCTTTGGATTCGGTTCGTCGACTGCTGTCCACTCAGCTGACTGTCTTTTCAATTCTGGTGTGTAATAGTGAAGCCATGTTTCATCCATTGTCACATAGCGACGATAGAATTTGATTTGATTGCGGTTTAACAGCGCCAAACACTCATCTGAAGCATCAAGTCGTTGTTGTTTTTGGTCGACTGCGAGCTCACGCGGCACCCACTTTGCACAGAGCTTTCGCATACCCAAATGTTTGTGTAAAATGGTAAAAACACTACCATCTGATATCTTTACAATGTCAGCTAGCTCGTGCACCTTCAATTTGCGATGGTTCATAACCAATTTGTGGATGTTTTTTGATGTTTTGTGGAATAACAGTCTGATTTGGGCATCCGCTGCGCTCTGCATCATTTGTGCTAGTACGACCACGTTTAAATTTGGCAATCCACTTTTCTACCATTGTCTCGATGGAGCAGAGTCCGGATAATGTTTATCAAGCCACTGTTTGGTTTCCACTGTATTTTTTTCATCAAAAAGCAATGCTTTATCAAAACTCGAAATTCACTTTTTTTTAATTATTTGCTTTTCAATAACAATAGTTTTACACAAAATGCTATAACTCACGAATCAATTGCCAGATTGTTGTCAACTTTTTATACCAATCGTTTGAAGATTGGTACTAAATAAAAATCATACGGTGAAAAATCTAGTAACGCCATCTATGTGTCAGCTAGCATTTAATTCTTTCAAGTATTTTAGGTCTCTTAAGTCTTTGTCGTCTTTTCGTCTTACAAGCCCGTCTTTTTTTAAGGTCCATTCATATCCAAAATTCTTTCAACATTTTTACTATTCTTTTTTTTTACCTTAATTTTTCTTACTAAACCTATCATACTATCTCCGATTGCTGAAAACTTTATACTATTTCAATTAACTATTACGTTTGTAAGTCATACCATATAATTCATTATAAACCTGAAAAAATGAATGAAGAATCGGTAATTAATGCTCTTTAAGGGGCTTTTATTTAGCTCCATAAAGGGGTTTTCAATAGGAACGCTACAAAAGTAGACCGATAGGGACAGCAAACGACGCCATATTTCCCCCCGCTTTCTTGACTTTCATCTGCTATTTCATCATGGAAAGATATACGAGCCAACAACAGTCGAAATTATTAAAATTTACTACTGAAATTCGGAGTCAGTGGCCTCAACTTTAAGAGCGCTACGTCCAATTTATGGTCGTCATAATCGTCCTAGCAGATCAACAATTGAGCGTCTAGTGGAAAAATTTGAATCCACAGGCACAGTACAAAATGTTCCCGTGCCAATGAGACAAAGAAGTGCCCGTAGTGTCGAGAATATTGCTGCCGCTGAGGCTTCAGTTCAAGAAAGCCCAAATGTGTCTCTCACACGTCGTTCTCAAGCGTTGGGCATCTCTGTGACGTCGTTGTGGCGAATTTTGCGAAAAGATCTTGGCCTACATCCTTACAAGATCAAATTGACGCACGAACTGAAGCCGCTTGACCACCAGAAGCGTCGTATGTCGTATGTTCGTGAATTGAGCAACAACTTGGAAATGATTCGGATTTTGATCGAAAAATCATCTTCAGCGATGAGGCTCATTTCTGGCTGAATGGCTTTGTCAATAAGCAAAATATGCGTTATTGGTCAAGCAAGAATCCACACGTACTCCATGAGTCACCATTGCATCCCGAAAAAATTACGGTTTGGTGCGGCTTATGGGCCGGCGGCGTCATTGGGCCGTACTTCTTCCGTGACGATCAAGACCGGCACGTTACTGTGAATGGGAATCGCTACCGTTCAATGATAACCGAATATTTTTGGCCCGAATTGGATGATATGGACTTGGACAATATGTGGTTTCAACAGGACGGCGCCACAAGAAACACAGCGAATGTCACAATCAATTTATTGAAAACCAAGTTTGGTGAACGTGTTATATCATGAAATCGCCCAGTCGATTGGCCGCCTCTGTCGTGCGATTTGACGCCGTTATACTATTTCCTGTTGGGCTATGTCAAGTCTATGGTCTATGCCAACAAGCCAGCGACGATTGATGAGCTTCGTACGAATGTCGAACGTGAAATTGCAGCAGTATCGTCCGATTTATGCTTGAAAACCGTCGAAAATTGGGTTCAGCGTCTGGACTTCTGCAAGCGTGCCCGTGGTGGCCATGCAAAAAAAAAATCGAGTTTCATACATAATGCCATCGAATGTACTTTCACAGGAATAAAGAATTTCATTGATATCCAAACCCGCTTTTGTTTTATTTTAAAAAACTTTTGTAGCGCTTTTATTGAAAAACCCTGTATAATAAATTTTGTTGTTTATATATATATATATACATATCTCTTTTTTAAACAAATAAGCGTTTAAATGACGTCTTCAAGAAGCTTTACATATCTATGAAATTTCCCATTGTTTAAGTGTCTTATTTTTAATCAAATTTTTTTTAGCTGGTCCTCAAACCAGTCATATGTCGTTTAGAACACAAAAATATATTGTGTACACCTTAATGCATTCATCCTTGGCCGTGAAAAACTTTCCCTTGTTTTTCATTCTTTTAAAATTGCTCAGTGTGATCAATTTTGTTATACGAAATTTGTATTCGAATCTTATAATTCACAATAGGTTTTTACATATATCCTTGTATAGGTGTAGATCTATCGCACTCTTTGTTCGAAAAGCGTGGAAATAAACATCTAAACTATTTTGCTTGAATACACAAGCATATTTAAGAGAATCGTCATAATTTAACTAAATTTTGACTCCAACAATAAAACATATAATTACAGATGGGTTCTTTTGGCACTCATTGCATCGTTCTATTTGCTTTCGTTAGAAATTTTCTCCTCTTTTATGAAATATTTCAACTCTCAAGTGGTTTTGCATACTGAAAGCAATTATTTTAAAATAATTTAATCCTAAAACTCAATTATAACTTGGTGGACGTCAGGGCTAGGAAAACTTTGTAGCCACTGCCGTGCTTCAACTGAAAATTTGTCAAAAAATTCAAGCATGTTCTTGTGCTATAAATCGAAATTAAATAATTTCTACTTACAAACTTAGCTGATTCAACCAACTTTACAACAAAAACAGCAGCAAAAAGGTTAAAAAAATTCGAACAGAAAAAAAAAAAAAAATAAAAGCGTGCTCAAGATAAACAAAAGGCGCCAGAAAATTTGAAACTTTTCACTGCACTGTCAGCCACTGCTGCTGGTTCTCGCTAGCACTCCAGAAAAGAACACAAAACTTGGACTGAAAGAGAGACAGAGCGAGAGAAAGCTAAAAAAACTATTCCTGCAAACTCATGTTTATTAAAATAAATTTATTTATTTAACTCATCAACAACAACATTGTTGGCTCCAATACTTAAGGGAGCAGCAAAACTTTTCTGCCCCAGCTGAAGTTGCAACTTGCAGCAGCAGCTAGAAAATTGCAACTTATTTGCCGCTTTTTAGCTGCTGGCTGGCAGCGTTTTTGAAGTTCCCCATAGACAGTGGCAGACAAAAGGAAGAGGCAGGTTATGGTTTGCCAATGCAACGTTCGCAAGCAACAAAACGCTCAAAGCTGTCTAACGGTTTATAGTTTGATTCCCTTTCTATGGCATAGTTTTGGGCGCTCTACAATTCACTACTGTTTTTACCGCTCAGGAATGCTGCAACTACTCCTCAATTCTTGCCTTGTCTGCTGCGTCAACATAAAACTTCATTAAGTAAGACAACAATTTGCCAGTGTTGCCGCATTGGGCAAAAAATGTGCAAAGATGCTTAAAATTAAAATGATTATATCTCCAGGGAATAATCATGCCGTTTGCCCCGTGCCGCCAGCCACTCTGCTCTGCTCTCTACTCTATTCTACCTTCTTCACAGTGACTTCTTCATAGTGTAGTTTAACTAAATAATTTCTCTCGTTTTGGCGCAATTACAACAGCCAAAAAGTATGCAAATGTGTTGGCTGCCATAATACAACAAAAACGAAAGTCTGCGTTAAGTTATTGGTATTTCGTGCAGAGGGTGTTTGTGGAAGTGTGCGTATAGTTATGTATTAAACACTTTCTTGCTGTGGTGTTAGTTTTTGTTTGGTTATAGATGCAGCAACTTGCTCTTAAGCGCTCTTGGGCATTTGTTGGTTTTGGCATGAGCTCTAAAGCGCATTTTTGTCTGCATCATAGTAATTATAATTGTTGTTGGTGGTTAAATTGTTTTTGCTGTTGTTGATGTTTTTGTTTCAGGCCTTAGCTTGCAGTTGTGCATTATTACAGTGCTTCTCAGTTTTGCTTGTCTATCATTAGTTAAAGACTTGTGGTTGCTAAAGTTGTGCCTACTTACAGGCGCGCTGCTAAAGTAGTTTTGTTGTATCTCTAGTAAGCACATACTTCAAAGCTTTTTTCATGTTCTGCTAAAGCTACTTTTATGTTTATGGCTATTATAACAAAGCTTTTAAGCTATTTTGAAGGTTAATTTGGCTCAATTGGCACAATTTTAAAAGAAGTATGCTCTAACCTTTTTCCTGCTACTTGTTATGTCAAAAAGCAATATAAACAAGTTTGGCTCAATTGGGTCTGTTGACTCAATTGAAGAAAATTATATTCTATGCTTTTTTTAGCATTTGTTATTTAAATCGATATGTGCAAGGCAAAGGTCTAGTTGGCTGAATTAAATTAATCGGCACAATTATTTCATTTGACTCAAATTGCTCAATTGTGGCCAATCGGCTCAATTTCTAAAAACAATATGTTCAACCCTTTTTTATGTTACTTTTTATGATTTAAGACAATATTGACAAGTTAGTGAGCCATTTTGTTCAATTGGTTCTATTGACTCAATTAGAAAAATTTATATTCTATGTACTTTTTGTTTTCTTTTATAATATAAATCAATATTTTAAAGGTAGATGCTTAGTTGGCTCAATTTGCTTGGTTGGCTCCATTATCTCAGCTTGCTAAATAGCTCAATTGGATCTGTTTTTACCACAATTTTTAAAAACAATATAGTCTGCCCTTTTTTCCGCTCCTTTGTATGATTAAAGACAATATTCGCAAGTTCGTATGGCACTTGGCTGTATTAATTCTATTGACTCAATTGGAAAAAATTATAATCTATGCACTTTTTTTTACTTTTGTGTATTAAATCAATATTCTAAAGATAAAGGCTTAGTTGGCTTCATTTGTTTGCTTGTCTATATTAGCTCAGTTTGCTTAATTAGCTCAAATGAATTTATTTTGACCACAATTTTAAAAAACAATATATTCTGCCCTTTTTTCTGCTACCTTGTATGATTTAGGACAATATTCGCAAGTTAGTTGGTCACTTGGCTCAATTGGTTCCATTGACTCAATTGGGAAAATTTTGCATTCTATGCACTTTTTGTTCTTTTGTAATTTAAATCAATATTTTAAAAGTAGATGCTTAGTTGGCTCAATTTGCTTGGTTGGCTCTATAGCTCAGCTTGCTTAAATAGCTCAATTGTATCTATTTTTACCACAATTGTAAGAAAACAATATATTCATAGCCTTTTTTTCTGCTACTTTGTATGATGAAAGGCAATATTCGCAAGTTAGTAGGGCACTTGGCTCAATTGGTTCTATTGACTCAATCGGAAAAAATTGAATTCTTTGTAACTTTTTTTTTAAATTTTGTGATTTAAATCAATATTTTGAAGGTAGATGCTTAGTTGGCTCAATTTGCTTGGTTGGCTCTATTAGCTCAGTTTTTTTAAATAGCTCAATTGGATCTATTTTTATCACAATCTTAAAAAACAATATATTCTGAACTTGTTTCTGCTACTTTGTGTGATTTAAGACAATATTCGCAAGTTAGTAGGGCACTTTGCTCAATTCGTTCTATTGACTCAATCGGAAAAAATTAAATTCTTTGCAATTTTTTTTTTTTTTTAAATTTTGAGATTTAAATCAATATTTTGAAGGTAGAGCCTTAGTTGACTTAATTTGCTTGTTTGGCTCTATTAGTTCAGTTTGTTTAATAAGCTCAATAGATTCTCTTTTTATCACAATTTTAAAAAACAATATATTCTGCTCTTTTTTCTGCTTCTTTGTATGATTAAAGACAAAACTCGCAAGTTAGTAGAGCACTTGGCTCAATTGGTTCTGTTGGCTCAATCGCAATAAAATATATTCCATTGATTTTCTGTTAACTTTTAAGTTTTAAATTAATCCTCGGAGGCTGGTTGCTCAATTGGCTCAATATTTTAAATATATTGCAATGTTTTCATTTGCTCAATTATAGAAAAATATATATTCTATATATTTAACAACCATCCTTATGCTCTAAATTAGTTTTGATGAGCTTATTACACAGTTGGCTCAATTGGCGCATTTTGTCCAATTGCCTCAATTCACTGAATTAAAAAATAAATGAAATGTTAATTTTAAAATAAGAAATAAGTATTTTCCTTGCATTTTTCTTTTTTTTTTTTGTTTTTTATGGTTAAATTAAAACTGACCAGCTACTGGCTCGATTGGCGCAGATCATTTAAATGATTCTAATTAACTATTGGGTTCTTTTTCGAAATTTTTTTTTACTACATATATTCTGATTAATTTTGTGCTCTAAATCAATTAACACTAGCTTTGTGGCTCATTTGGCTCTAATAAGCTCTGCTGGTTCAGTTGCTACTGAACCTGCTACTGGCTCGATTGGCGCAGATCATTTAAATAATTCTAATTAACTATTGGGTTCTTTTTCGAAATTTTTTTTTACTACATATATTCTGATTAATTTTGTGCTCTAAATCAATTAACACTAGCTTTGTGGCTCATTTGGCTCTAATAAGCTCTGCTGGTTCAGTTGGATATAAAAATGTTTTGTTCTATTTTTCTGCTACCTTTTATGCTTTTAATCAAAATTAGACAGCTGGTAGGTCTTTGGCTCAATAGAAAATGATTTACTTTACTTTTTTTTGCTTACTTTTAAGCTCTTCTTCACTTCAGTTGAAAAAAAATTTATTTTTATTAGCTATCTTTTATGCTATAAATCATGAATGGTCAGTTGAGTCTTAGGTGGCTCAATTGGCTCAGTTAGCTTAGTATACAAAAATATTTAATTTTTCCTTTTTCTGCTACCTTTAGTGCTTTTAATAAATATTGAAAAACTGTTGACTCAGTTGGCTCAATTATTATTTATAGTGGTTCAGTTTTAAAAAACTTTTATTGTTCACAAAATATCCAGCTCATACTCGCGGATTCTGGTTAAATGAATGTTCAGAAATAGCAAATTTTTGTTAACAAAAATTAAAAAGTTCAACAAGTTCTATTGAAATTCAGCTCTAAAATAATTGTATTTTTATGAACAAATGCTCAACTATTGTTGCAGGATTTTTTCCAAAAATGTTTACAAATTTTGTGCATATAGTAGCGAGCAACTTGTGCACTAAAAAAAAATAGAATGTAAATATTTTCAACTTAAAAATTCTATGCACACATACACATGCATATACATATAGTACACTTACGTGCTTCCTCCTCTTATAAACTTTCTGCTTGAACTTTGCGCGCAATTTGTATTGGAATACAATAACAATAAAAAAAAAAAAAAATAAAATAAAAAAAGAAGCTGAGGGAACACACCCAAAACATATTGCTGTGGCTGTTTTTTAATGGTTATTTTTTTAGAATATCTTTGGCCTCTTATGTTGAACGTTTTGACCTTAAAAGTGTTTCTTTGGTTATGAAAAGAAAATTATTTGAAGCATTCAAAAGAATTTTGTTGTGCATTTTTAGGCTTTGTACTGAAGTGTTTTGAGTTTAATTAGTGTTTTATAATGTTGAAATTTCTTTGTGAGCTACATTTTTTTTCATTGGAGCTCATTAAAAATTATAAAAATAAAGGTTTTAAATATATAGAATATAAATGTAAAGATTTAGTTCAAGATAAAAAGTTGCAAGGCACACCCTTTGCTGGCGATATTTTAGAGGAAAGGAAAAAGTTGGAGAAGGTAGACAGTTGTTTTAAATTATTAGGCCAAAAAATTTATGATTTTAGGGAACCTTTTTTTTGTTTTTAGGTTAAGTAAATACGCTTATACATGTAATCTTGCCAACTTTGATGTATTGTAAAATAATTTGTTTCTTATTATGCAAATAATGTTTTAAATGAATATCAGTCAAAATGAAAAGTTTAAAAAATAAATTTCGTAAATTTCGTTAAATGTACAAAAATAAGTCAACCTTAGAATTTTGCCAAAGCTCATTAAAATCGCAGAGTGACACGTGGAGACCTTTCCTTATGAGTAGGAAAGTCGTAGGCAAGATTATTGTGATTAAAGGTTTCAAAAGATTCCTCTCTTATCGAGTTTATTAAGTAGATTAGTATCAATTGGCCAAGATTAGATTTTTTTATTGTGAATTCCGATACCTTTTAAATTATTCCAGAACTCTTGAATGCCTCCCAGTCCAAAACTGTTGGGCTTCGTTTCCATCTGCTATATGTTTTTTTGTGCTTTTTTAAGAATCATTTTGACAGAGGCAAAACGTATTTGTGACTTGGCGTGTAAAAAGTGGAACATGAGTTTCATAAAGGTGAGATATTTTTTAATATCATAATATATCATTTAATATTAATAATATATTTTTTAATAAAAAAGTATAATTTTTCACCAACTGAGCTCAGAAACCAGCTGCGAGTCCTATTAATAAGAGACAAGCTATCAAATAGTGTTTCGTTAAATAGTGGTATCAGTGGTAATAGATGAATATAGATCAATATACAGTATGCAAAAGATAAGATTATGATCTGACACAAAAGACAATTGGTCAAAAAGCAATACTGACGTCAGATCAGAAACAACAAAAATATATAGTAATAAGCTTGGAAAAGCATTGTTTGCAAACCTAGTTGTAGAAATTGAATTAACTATGTTGAGTCCCACTTGAGCAAAATAATTCATTAAATTTAAACAGAGATTGCCGTTTGAAAGAATGTTTACATTAAAATGAATGTTTACACAAAATGAAGTGCTGAAAGTCTATGACATGGAAAGAGATGTCTTTAATTAGACGTTCTAAGCTAAAGTTGCAATTAGGTGTACACGCACGAAAAAAAGACCTTAGTACTTACTTACTTACTTAGGTGGCCGTGACAACCCGTGTCCGGATTTCGACCGACCTCATCAGCTCTCGCCAGGCGCCTCTGCTTTGCGCGCGCCTTCTCCAATCGGATACACCAAGTGCGGTTAGGGCTTCCTCAGCCTGGTCCATCCATCGGAGGCATGGTCTCCCTCGTCGTCGTTGACCAGCGACCCTCGCTTCGAGCACCTTTTTCGCTGGAGCTTCGTCGTCCATACGATGGACATGACCCAGCCAGCGTAGTCGCTGCACAGTTATACGCCGAACTACGTCAATGTCTCCGTAGAGCTCATACAGCTCGTGGTTCATTCGGATGCGATAGTCATCGCCGACTCGAACAGGACCGAAGATTTTGCGAAGAACTTTTCTCTCGAACACCCCCAGAGCGGCTGCGTCAGTTTGCGAAACTACCCATGCCTCAGCGCCATAAAGCAGCACAGGTAGAACGAGCGTCTTGTAGAGTGTTAGTTTTGTCGATCGAGAGAGGGCTCTGGAACTTAGTTGCTTACTGAGCCCGTAGTAGCACCTATTAGCAATTATTGTTCTTCGCTTTATCTCCAGGCTGATTTCGTTGTTAGTATTAATGGCGGTGCCAAGGTATACAAACTCCTTGACTACTTCAAAGTTATAGCTGCCGGATGAAACGTGGGAGTCTAAACGCCGAGCTCCCTTGTTTGTAGACAGCATATACTTTGTTTTACCCTCATTTATCGTCAAACCCACTTTGGCTGATTCCTTTTCGATAGCGGCGAAAGCAGCGGTAACATCTCTCTTGGTTCTGCCAACAATATCAATATCATCAGCGTAAGCAAGGAGCTGGACACCTTTATAGAAAATGGTGCCATTACGATGCACACCGGCCTTTCGTACGATCCCCTCCATGATGATGTTGAAGAGATCGCAAGACAGTGGATCGCCTTGCCTGAAACCTCTTTCGGTATTGAAGGTTTCGGAGAGGTCATTTCCTACCTTGACGGAGCTGCGTGTGTTGCTCAACGTCATTCTGCAAAGTCTAATCAACTTTGCAGGTATACCGAACTCAGACATTGTTGCGTATAGGCAATCCCTTCTCGGGCTATCGAACGCAGCTTTAAAGTCGACAAAGAGATGGTGTGTGTCAATTTGATTTTCGTGGGTTTTCTCCAGGATTTGTCGTAGCGTGAAAATCTGGTCTATGGTAGACTTACCAGGTCGAAAGCCACACTGATAAGGTCCAATCAGTGTTTTTGTAATTGGCTTTAATCTTTCACACAGTACGCTTGAGAGAACCTTATATGCGATGGAAATAAGACTGATACCTCTATAACTTGCGCAGATTGTAGGGTCTCCTTTCTTAAGTATAGGGCACAGTACACTGAGGTTCCAATCGTCGGGCATGCTTTCTGCTAGCCATATTTTGCTGATGAGCTGATGCATGCGCCTTATCAATTCATCGCCGCCGGTTTTAAACAATTCAGCTGACAGGCCGTCAGCACCCGCTGCTTTATTGTTTTTGAGTCGTTGGATAGCAACTCGAACCTCTTCATGGCTAGGTGGTGATACTTCCACTCCGTCATCGTCATCGATTGGTGGCACTGCACTGTGCTCTCGATGGGCGGCATTGGTGGAATCGTCGCCATTAAGTAAATTGGAGAAGTGCTGTCTCCACAATCTAAGCACACACTGTGTATCCGTATTCAGATCTCCATTTTCGTCTCTACAAGTGGATGCTCCGGGCTTGAAACCTTGGGTTAGACGCTTAACCTGTTGATAGAATTTTCGTGCATCCTTCTTGCCCTGGTATACCTCTAGTTCCTCACGCTCACGCTTTTCCTGCTCTCTTTTCTTGCGTCTGAAAAGGCGCCTCTCTTCCTTCCTCTTTTCGCGGTAGTTTTCTCGCACGGCTCGCGTTGCAGCTGACTGCAGCGTTTTTCTATAAGCGGCGTTTTTTACTGCAGTCGCAATGCGACACTCCTGATCATACCATTGGTTCCGAGGTTGCGGGCGCCGGAAACCAATGACTTCTTCAGCGGCAGCGCGCATGGAGTGGGATATATGCGCCCAAAGTCCGCCGGCGTCGTCGAGTCCAGAGGTTGGTCGGTTGAGCTTAACCGAGAGTTGAGCGGAGTAGGCTTCGGCAGTCCGTTGTAATTGCAGCTTAGCGACATCTAGCTTTCGTTGCATTCCTGTGCGTATGTTCTTGGCATTGCATAATCGCATGCGGATCTTGGCTGCAACAAGATAATGGTCGGAGTCAATGTTGACCCCCCGAAATGTACGCACATCTAGAACACTAGAGGCATGCCTTCCGTCGATTACAACATGATCAATTTGGTTTCGCGTTTTTTGATCCGGGGACAGCCAGGTGGCCTTGTGGATGTCGAGGTGCTTAAATCTGGTGCTACTAACTACCATGTTTCGTGCCGCGGCGAAGTCGATCAGTCTTAGACCGTTGTTTGTGGAGGTCTCGTGAAGACTGAACTGACCGACAGTGGGGCCAAAGATGCCTTCCCTTCCGACTTTCGCATTAAAATCGCCGAGGACTATTTTCACGTCATGGACCGGAAGGTGGTCATATACGTCCTCAAGACTAGCGTAGAAAGCGTCCTTGACGGCTTCGTCCTTTTCCTCCGTCGGGGCGTGCGCGCAAATAAGGCTTATGTAGAAAAATTTTGCCTTGATGCGGATCGTGGCCAATCTTTCGTTCACAGGTGTGAACCGGGAAACAAGGTGGCGTAGTTTCCGGCTAACGACGAATCCACATCCGAATTCGCGCTTCTCCGCATGGCAGCTGTAGTAGATATCGCAGTGTGCTTGTTTAGAGCAGCCTTGCCCTTTCCATCGCATTTCCTGGATGGCGGTGATGTCAGATTGTATTGTTTTGAGGGCTTCCGCCAGTTGGATAATGGCACCTTCCCTATAAAGGGTCCGGACATTCCAGGTGCATATCCGTAAATCATTGTCCGTTTTTCGTTTGCGGTGGTCGTCAACGTAATTGGGGTTCTTATCCGAGGCTGGTTTAGTTTTCATTGGGCAGTAGTAATGTGGCGGGACCCAAACCCTGCGCACATTCCATGTTTAAGGTCTATGGAGTGACCCGCCGCTCAAATTAGCCGTCAAACTGACGGATGCCAGTTTGCCGTTGCCCAGGGAACACCACTTGGAGGTTTGAGTCGACTTGAGACGATTTCGACATGGATAATGCTGGCCTCGCCAGGTTGAGGCGGTCAGACACGTTGCCATGTGAAGGTTCGCCCCCTGTTCCCTTAGACCTAAAAGACCTTAGTTCTATGATGAAAAATTTCAACATTCAGATATTCAATATTTGAACTACTTGTTTTATTAAGGACTTCAACGTTCAACAATTTCTTACAATATATTACAACATCACTGCCTCTTTTATTTAGCCTGTTGTGTCAAGATTAAAATTAAAATTATTTCTATATAAAATAGAGTGGTCAACATCTTTGTGAAACCAGCTTTCTGACATGCAAATTACATTCATGAAAGAATTTTCAAAAACATATTTAGCGCTGTAAAACATATCTTGTTCCGCCGTGGGTATCGAACTCGTACGTCAACGATTCAGCGTTTTATGCACTACCAACCAATCGAAAAACCTTTTCTTGATTCACAGTATTCTACTTCTACTTGCTAATACTTGCTACAAAGTGTCATTAGCATCAGTGTGCTTTTGTTTTTTGTTGATGTGAATGCGTTTGTGCTGTTGTTGGTACATTTTTTTGTTGTAAGTAGGATAGCCAATACACAATCCTCTATTTATTAATAGATTATGCTTAGCTGCTGCAACATAGCTTCTGTTATATCATACTTAATATTAAATTAACAACTCTGCGTAACAGAGGTTTTTGGATTGGTTGGTAGCATATAGAACTCTTAATCGGTGGGGCATGAGTTCGATTCCCATGGCGGACCAATAAATGTCCATAATATCAAAAAAATTTGATATTAAATGTTCATGTTGTAGTAGACACAAAAGCAAAGCAGAAATATCAGTTCTAAGAAAACTCAAAAACTTAAAAATCAGTTTAGAATCAGTGTCGGAATAACAAAATGGAAAATAAAATTTACTGGTGTGAATATTTAACGTGTGTTTTTTTTCCTTTTTGTTAATGTGAATGCTTTTGTGTTGTTGGTACATGTATTTTTTTTTTTAAATTTTGGTAACCGCAAAATTAATTAATTTAATAAAATTAATTAAATTCAATAAAATTTACTGGTGTGGATATTAAAGTGTGCTTTTGTAAGCTTACTTTATATTATTATTGATGTAGTTTACTTTAAGTTTTTGAATTTTAGAGTTATTTTATTAAAAGAAAACATTAAATTATCAAATCTATGAAACTGCGAAAAAGCTTCGCTTCTCTCGTGTGTCTAACGGAGCACCTGTGCTTTTGCTCCAAAGGTCATTGACCTACTACTTACGTACTAGATCTCAGTTCATCCTATCCTATTGTACCTCTTTAATGTCAGAAAATTAAAACTTGCAAAGAATCATTTAACTTTTGCTAAGGAAGTCTTTCAATTATTACGGTAGAAATAATTTAAAAAATTGTGTAAATTTTTTGCCGAAGAAAGGGTTCGCCTTTTTAAAGGGTACGCCTTTTTAAATTGTCCCCTCATATCTTCGGTATTGCTGATACTTCCAAAACTTTCACTTTTTCCGGTACGGTCTAATATATGCGTGGACGGAATATATGATCTTTTTTTAAAAAAAATATACTTAGAATATTCAACAATAATCAGATAATAACCATGGACTTCAGTCTGTTTGTTTGTTTGTTTGAAAATAATGAGTTTTTGGTTATTTATATGCAATTTAAAGAAACTCTAATATTATGAATGTTAGTGTCATGGGTCGATTTTGTTTTAAAATTAACTTAATTTGTATATTCTGTATCTCTCTATCAAAAAAATGTGTCTTTTGTTTATATTATTTTATGCAAATATAAAACTGTTATATCTTTAAAACTTGTACAATTTTCGTTTGAAAACTAAATCCTTTATCTTGGAATTTGATGCTCTCCTTGGCTTGATGTATCTCCTTCTTCTCTTTTATTCAACTTGTGCCATCAAACAAAGCTCAAAATAAATTTCAAGTTTATGCAAATGTAAATGGAAAACAAAGTGCTAAATAACAAACACATAAACACATATTTATGTAAAAGCTTGTAGATAATTTTCGTATAAATAAAAACTTTTTTAAAGCTCATTTAGCAGCAGCACATAAGAAAAAAAAAAACAAAATTAAAAAAAAAAACCAAAACAAAAACACTGACCAAAAACATACAACAAAAAAAGCAAAGTTAACAAAGTTTTCTTGTTAAGTTGGAAGAAAAAAAAAATAACAAGAATAGAGAGAGAGCATAGTTTTAGGAGATAAGAAAATTGCAAAAATAACTTTTTTCATCAGCTGCTTTGAGTGTGTGCTTGTTTGTTAGATGATTTAATTTATCAAGTTTTTTTTATTTTACTTAAGCATTCATACCATTGAAAACTGAAAAAATTTAAAAATATTTCCAAAAGTTTGCTTTCAAGTTAAAAAAAGTTAAGCTAAAACATTTTTTTTTCTCTTAAAACTCCGCAAAAATGTTTGTTTATGTTTTTCATCAAAAGTTGTATCAATTGGATTCTATTGAGCCGGAAAATCAGCGCATCATTCAGGATAATTTTGAGGATTCGTCTTTCAAAGACAATCTTTGACTGCTATTTCGCCAAATCATGTTGTTATCTTCGTCACGATTATTAAGTACATTTTGCCCCCCACTTTAAATAGCTTGGCTGACAAGCATTCCGTTTAGGTTTTATCGATTTAATGAAACTCGTAATTTATGCGAAAAAATTTCGCTGCCAACAAATTTTCGTAAAGTCACGTTAAAGTTGGAATGAGAAAAACGTTCAATGGGGGCATTGAAGCTGGCTGGCCACAAGAGTGTCAAAACGGGCGTCACTCTATGTGGGCGAAGTAGCAAGAGGTGGTGGGAGGGAATTAATAGATTTTGTCAGGCTGAGTGGATGGAGTGGCGGGCATCAAAACAGCATTGGTGGTGGCTTGAGGATAACGTGAGTTAATTCAAATAGAGAGATACAAAAATAAATGAGTATAAAATAAAAATGTCAATAATTGATTTTAATACATATCATACTCACCTAAATATGCCGAGCCAAGTGTCGTATAGCAATATTAACTGCTATATTATTAAATTTTCTCCATTACGTCACATTAATTTATGCATAATTAAACAGTATATAAGTTGTAGCTATTCGGTAAGAGTATCGTTAACCAACCCTTAAAAACGGCTGACCCACTCCATCAACTTTACCATCATTAACTTGTTCTCCCACACAAATTATTTAACAGTTTTAATTATGCCACTCATCCTAGTTTGCCCGTCTCCCTTTAACCCTTGATTAAATCTGTGCAAATTTTGCCCTCTGCATAATAAATAGCCAGGCAGTTTCTTAAGTTTATATCCTCTTATCCTATTTTATCCTATCTCGTTTACCTTTAACTTTTAATAAAAAAAAAAAAAAAATGAAAAATACTGCGAAAAGACCAAAAATTTACATTCTGTCAACTTCGTCGTTGTACTTCATCAATGTCAAAGTCATCACAGTTGCCTTTTTCATTGTTGCTGCTTTTTACAAAGCTTCACTCAAAAATCTTCTTAAATTTTGCATAATAATTAGAGCCTTAAAATGGAAAAAAAAAATAAAAAGTTGTGCTACAGATGACTCTTAAGCCAGGTGAAGTGTGAAGGAGCAGAAAAGCGGAAATTTATTTAACTAAAAAAAAATAATTAATCATGATTAAAATTCTTCTCGAATAAATAATAGCTGAATTAAAATGTCACATATTTTTGGGCAATAAATGACAATATCTCTGTTTAATTAACATATTATAAAATAATATGATATAAGGTAATAAAAAAGGCAGTAAAAATTAAAAATTTTAAAAGTATGCCAGCTGTAATGCGTTCAATATATTGGGTTGGCAACTAAGTAATTGCGGATTTCACTCATAGATGGCTTTAGTTGTATTTTTAGGTTTGCTGACGTTATCGAAATGTCAAACACATTTTGTTATTTGATAGTTGGTACTTCAACTGTCAATCAGTAAAAAATTTTTTTGATCGGTTGTGTAGTTTTTGTTTGGCGTCTGTTGAAAAATCGTAAATCAAAACGAACATTTTCGTCATATTTTGCTTTTTTATTTCCGGAAAGGAAAAAACGCATCGCAAGCTCACAAAGAGTTTTGTGCTGTTTATGGTGAAGAAGCTTTAAAAGAACGGCAGTGTCAAAATTGGTTTGCCAAATTTCGTTCTGGTGATTTTTCACTCAAAGATGACGAACGTTCTGGTCGTCCAGTTGAAGTTGATGACGACTAAATCAAAGCAATAATCGATTCGGATCGTCACAGTAGAACACGTGAGATTGCAGAGAAGCTTCATGTATCACAAACATGCATTGAAAATCGCTTAAAACAACTTTGCTATGTACGAAAACTCGATATATGGGTTCCTCATGAACTGAAAGAAAATCATTTAACACAACGCATTAACATCTGCGATTTGTTAAAGAAACGTAATGAAAATGATCTATTTTTAAAATGATTGATAACTGATGATGAAAAATGGGTTGTTTACAAGAATGTCAATCGGAAAAGATCGTGGAGCAAGCCAGTTGAACCAGCTCAAACAACATCAAAAGCTGATATTCATCAAAAGAAAGTTATGTTATCAGTTTGGTGGGATTACAAAGGAATTGTCTACGTTGAACTTTTACCACCCAACCGAACGATCAATTCGGATGTCTACATTGAACAACTAATAAAATTGAACAATGCAGTTGAAGAAAAGCGGCCCGAATTGACAAATCAAAAGGGTGTTGTATTCCACCATGACAATGGAAAGCTTGGTATTGGAGCTTGGTTGGGATGTTTTGCCACATTCACCATATAGTCCTGACCTTGCACCATCTGATTACTTTTTGTTTCGATCTTTACAAAACTCTGTGAATGGTAAACATTTCAATAATAATGATGATGTCAAATCGTACCTGGTTTAGTTTTTTGCTTACAAAAACCAGAAGATTTATGAACGTGATATTATGATGCTGCCTGAAAGATGGCAAAAGATCATTGCTCAAAATGGGCAATACATTAAAGAATTTAGTTATTTCGTTCCATGAAAAAATTGTCTTTTATTTTCTAAAAAAAAAATCCGCAATTACTTAGTTGCCAACCTGATAATTTCATCAATTCATCAATTGAGAATCTATTCATCTATTGAAGTAAAGGATATAATTATAAGCTAGATGGTTCGTGACTCTGATGTAATAAGTAACTAGACAGTTTCATGTGGTGCTTGCCTAGGCTCTGTTTTCTGATTGGTGAATTTTTTTTCACCAATTTCAGTAGTTTTTAACAGTGAACGAAAATAAACTATCGTATTATCGTTAAGTAACTGTAGCGTAGATTTGAGAAAACAGTACATTAACGTTGTGCATCGCAGATTATTCTGAGACGTGAAAGTTTGTATTACTGGAACGTAAACACCTACAATACACTACGATAACGTACAAATGAGCGCAAACATTATCATCCCGTGTTGTAAGTTACACTAAAATATCCGTTTGTTTAACAGTTTTTGAGAGTTAAAGAAAGCAGAGAGCTAAAACTTTTATCGTTTTTTTTCGATACTTGTCCATTTTTATCAATCGAGAACGATAATATCTCAATATCTCGATAGTTAAAATTCCTGTTCCCCACCTTTCCGCATTCTGATTTTAACAGAGCGTAACTTACGCTAAGAGATACCGTATGCCATTTGTGTTAAGTACTTTCAACGCAAACATTACCAACATTACTGTATGTTTTTTGTCTAACGGTACAGTATTATAATTTTGTGTTTATTTTGTATATCAGTGTATTATTTTGTATATATATATATGTTTGTATTATTGTGTTTTGTGCTCAAAGTGTAGTGTATGTGCCTACGTTCGTATACACAAACATATATACTAGGGTGTCCCAAAAAAAGTCGAAATAGTTTTTTATGTGATACCATCAATTTTTTCGTATGATGTTCAAATAAAAAAAAAAAAAAAAAAAAAAATTGGTATACCTAGGACCACGGGAACCCGTGTCGACTTGCATCGGTCAGTACTTGGTTATATGGGGAAAAAATGCTAATTTTTTTTTTTTAATTAAACCCAAATAACTTTTGTTAAACCCAGGTGTAAATTTTGAAAAAGCTGGTTAATAGTTCTCAAACTATAAAAAACTATAAAAAAAGCTGGTTAATACTGTTTTTCTTGTTGTATTAAAGAAAAAAAATGTGAAAAATTCTAAATTGAAAAAATTTCAATGAAATTTTGAGTTAATATTTTCTTAAGCTATACCAAATAGAGATACAAAAATTATGTAATTATGTTGAAAAACCTGGTCGTTATGAAGTTTTTTGCTAGAAGTGTACCTTTTGGAAAGTTTCGGGTTTGAGCAATTTTACAAAAAAAAAAAATTCCCAAAAATCCAAAAATGCAAACTATGGAAAAAAATCAGGGCGAATGATTTAAACATAGTCTTGGACTATTTTGTGCAAGAAATTGAAAAAAACCCCAAATTCGGGAAAAAAGTTATGCCTGTTGAAACTTGACGTTTTTTTCAAAAATACTTAAAGTGCCCTTTTCTGGCATTTCGATCACAAGGGAATTATAAAAAATCAAAAAACATATACTTCTCACTCAGAGTAACTTTAATAATTCAATAAAAATATTTCTGAATTTCATTCGAAAAATTTTTGAATTAGAGGGTTGCCAACATACCTGTTTTTCCATTTCGTTTTTTATTAGGATGGATTTAGGTATTTTAACGAAAATTTTTTTAAACAAATCACATGCAAAGTGCTAATAATTATTCTATAAAATTTTTAAATCGACCAACCCATCACTGAGATCTGATCCTAGCAATATTATATAAAAACAACAAAAAGCCAACAGTAGCAACAACAATTCGTTGAATATGTGGCACAATAAGAAATTATCACCAACGTAGAGCATATAAAAAAAATAATGCGCTCGCGTCAACACACAAATTGAAATTATTGAAGAAACTAAATTGAGCGAATTACAAAATGCATTAAAATATTGAAGTTGTTGTTATTGATTAGCAGATATAGTGATTTGATTTTAGTAAAATTTTTTGAATAATTTAAAATTGGGCCTCATCGCGACCTTATATTAGTAGGGGAGACTGTTTACTGAAAAAAAATTTTTAAAATCGGCTAAACCATTGCAAAGATCTGAGCATTTAAGGCGGTCTTCTCATTCAAAACCCGTTTTTTGGACCCTTTTTAAAAAAATTCTTATTTGAAAACGCAAAGAATAATTGAAAACTTTTTATATATATTGTATTACAAAAGGTTCAAAGTAAATAAAAAAATTTTTTTTGTTTCGATACGTGGGCTGTTCAAAAAGTAATGAGACTTCAAAGTTGGTGGTGAAAAAAAAAGGTGTCGTCACGGCGGCCACGATTCCGGGTCTCCAGAGCGTCTGAAATGAAAAAAAAGAACGGGGTTATAATCAGTATAGATGTAATTCTCGGGTGAACCTCAAGCTTAATTTTGTGATTTTTTTTGACAAAATGGCGGCCAATTAAAAAAAAAAATTTCAATTTCGGGTTTTTTTTTTGTAGTTTAGTGTAAAAAAAAAATAGTAAAAAATTTTTTAAAATTATGGTCGAGGTTCACCCGAGAATGGTGACAATTCTGCGTCGATTCCATTTTGTTTCATGAAAATCGGTTCAGTTGAACTGGAGATATCATGGCCGCCAGTTCGAAAAACGTGGGTTCGAGATAAACGCGTTTAAAGTTTGAAGTAATTTTTTTGGGGGAAAAAAAAAAAATCAAAAATGTTTAAATGCAGTTTTAAAGAGCTGACAATTTTTACTTACAAATATTAGTCGGCGATGCCAGCTCCATACAGGCCACCTTCCTCTTTTTCGTAGAAACTGCTTTCTGCTGCCCTCTCTGCTCTGCGAGCCGTTCTGCCAGCTTTTGATGATGCCGCAGCTCGAGTCTCTGATCGGTTCAATCTGTCTTCATTGCGAGATAGTGCGTATTCGTATGCGTTTTTGCCAATCGCAATACCCATCAAACCCATAATTTTAAGTATGGGTATAAAACCGTCGTTGAAGAGGCACGTTGCAATGAAATTGGCCACTTCGATGGTGCGTGCGCCTGAGTTGATGTGTTTGGGCGAAAGTGACCAAAGAACAGAATTGTAGGACTCATTGGAATTCTGAGTTTCAGATCCAAGGCATCTTTCAAGCAAATTATCTGCCGACAGCGCTTCGTAAGCTGATTTTATTACCTCCATCACCTTCTTGTCCATCAGACCTTGCTTCACAAAAAAGGCTGTATCTTCTAAAGTATTTCGAATTTCTAAAAATCCTTTTAGGGGCATATTCACAACTACCCAAGCTATAAATAAATGCAACAAAAAAGTTGCTCAATGAGAAGACCCCCTTAAACATTGCTCAAGTAATTGCACCATGCTTTACCAAATATGCAACTCTTTTTCGAATGTTTTCTAACACATTCCGCTTATCCGTTAAAGTAAAAATTAATCTAAAACCGTGAATCAAAACGTTTTCACTAATGAAGTTCCTTTCACTTTAAAGTTTGGACTATTTTTTTAATTGCGAATACTTTGTGACAAAGTGGGGCATAAGGGGGACGGGAGGGGTGGCACTGAAATTGGCCAAAAACATTTGAGATAATTTGTGAACAGCCCCTTAAAAAATATAAGTATCCTTACCATTTTTTCTAAATATGGAATTGCCTGTCAAAGTTGCCGTCATATCTTGAGTGTTTCAGGTCTCAAAGTTCCTAACATAGACCAGCCAGGGCATAGGTTTTTAGGTTAACTTCACTGATCGAGTAGTTCTCTTGTGTGATGATCCTAAAAACTCGAGCAAACAAGTTTTTGGATAGCAACACTTTACCTTTACCATCTCCATAATCATGTCTTGACTAATAGTCATTGCATAAACCACTAAGTTAGAGAGTGCCGTAACATCTTTTAAGAGGTAATTTCTTATTAACTTTACTATCTTCTGGTGTCGAATTTTCGTTATAACAAGTGATATATATTTTAACCTCAATTTCCCAAAACAAGCATAACTTCAGTAACTCAATAAAAATTCAACTAAGAAAGTATTTTCTTATCAGTATTGGCTAAAGAAATACTGTTCGCTGTTTCATAAACCTATGTTACCGAGTGGCACTTTAGACTGACAGTCTTCAAACTTTTAAGCCATAGAGCCAGACTGACCTCCAGTTAGTTTTGAAGGGGCTGGGACGTAGCCGTTCTATATCAAACCTAAGTACTGCAAATTATGTGCAAATTTTACTGCGTAACACCTCAATCATCTTTTGTTTCAATTTGTGATGCAAGCTAAATATGTGCTATATAGCAGTGCTTCCCAAACGTAGAAAAAAATGTTAATTTTTGGGGTTGCTAGCGTTGTTAACAAAAACAGTTTTTGTCTTATAATTAAAACCCAAAGCAAGCTTTAAATATCAGAGTCAATACATTTTTAGGTTTTGTCAAATTAATGACGGATGAAAGTAGGCGGATTTTTAATTTGATTTTGCTAAATTTTAAACGCAGTGCGCATATCAAAAATCAAAGCTAAGAACAATGAGGTAGAAGTTTTTTTAATTTAATTAATTTTTGTGGAGTTTTGAAAATTTTAAAAGAATTTTACCGTTTTTCATAAAGTCAATTTGTATGGGAGGTGGGCGTGGTTTCTTCTGATTTGGCTCATTTCGAACATGATCTCTATTTTTTAGATAGACACTTGTTTATTAAATTTCATTAAAATCTATATATGTATAACTAGACGAAGGCATAACAGTTCAGTACCATTTTCTTCTGTGTTTCCCAACCGATTTTGATGATTTTTTTTTTTAAATAAATCAGAGTAGCGAGAAGGAGTGCATCGAATAGTTTAAAGAAAAAAAAAAATGCTAGCTGGAATACCCGGTGTCGCTCGGAGGTGGTATCGAAATGATCGAATTTCGACCACTAGCGTAATCTTGTATCTTTAAAATGACAGCTGTTATCATGATCACCATGAAAAGTGCTATGAAAAGCTTCTTGAGAACATAAGCCGTTCGAAGTCGGTATAAAGCTGGTAGGTCCAGTTCTTGATCATTTGTGTTCAAACATTTCACAACTCACACAACACAATTGATCATAAGAAGCTCGGTCAAAGTCCTTTCAAGGGCTGAAAAAGGCCACTTCGTTTTTTTTTTTTTTTTGAGATCGTGATCAAAGAGACTAACAGACAAACGGACGAGGCTAAATCGCCTCAGTAGGCAAATAGTTTTATAGAAATGTTTTTATTGGTGTTGTAATATTTTTAAATACCATTTCATATCATTCACAATATCGATCAAATAGGTTGATTCATGACTACGGAATATTTCTAACAGAATTTTCATATTACCGGCATATTATTTATTCATTAAAACCTTCGTTCCCATTGTCTGGAGCTTCCAGGCCAACTTATTTTTGTGTAAAAAAGCTCAAAAGATTACTCTAGTGATATAGTAAAAAAAAAAAAAATACAATTTTTTTATTTTTTAAGAAAGAAAACTAATACTGTTATTTTCAAAATCTAAAATTGTTTTTTAGTATTTCAATTGTATCAAAAGTTGCATGTTCTTGAAAAAAAAAACTATAATTTTTAGCACTGTGCGTTGCTACGACTTTCTTATAAATTTCTTATAAATCACTGCATAATTTTAGGCTAAAAGAATATTCAGTTATGCATTAATTTGTCTGCACTGTTTGTCGTAAATATCTTGTTGGTAAGCTTAATATGTATATAAAAGGCAAGTACAATGCTCTGCAGCCAATGTCGCTCAAACTGTAATTATTTTTTGTGATTATTACAGTTTCTTCCTAACATATACTGTCCTGAAAAATATTCAGCCTGAAAGTATGCACATAAAATTCATTTGATACTTATCAGTGACATGCTTGCCATTTATGTATGAGCATACTTTCAGGCTGAACATTTTTCAGAACAGTATGTTGTAAAAGCAGTGTAATAATAGCAAAAAATAATTACAGTTTGAGCGTTATTGCTTCCAATTCGTCGTAGAACGGGCTTTTATACTAGCAAAAAATAACAGTATTAATTTGTTTTTGAATTATTATTCTCTATAATCAATCTATATTTAAGAGAATTGTAAATAAATTTATAGAATTAAATACCTTAAAAATACTGCATAAACATGAAGAAAATTATTGCTTTCTTGTTTCTTTAAGTTACTAATATAGGTATTTATTTACACATTTACTTATTTATTTCATTGCTAAATTTATATTTATTTCATTACTTAATAGCGCAAAACACTGCCTATTTATAGGCATCAAAACTCCTAACTACTTATAGGAAAAAATATTTCTTATATAAAAATAGATATAAATTAGGTTGTCAAAAAAAAAGAAGTTATTTTGCTTCGGAAAGGTCATGGGGTAAAGTATTTTTGAGATTTTTTTCAGATTTTTGGGAAGAGGTAAAGAGGAAAAATCGGGTTTTTTGAATATCAAGCATAAGTTAGTGAATAAAAGCCATTTTCTAAGTTCATCATTTCGAAACACAAAGGTCCAAAATTTACTTAAATATGAATATATCAGAAGTTTTGATATTTTTTTTAGTCATTTAGGTGTCGTATACATATAATTGTTTTGTAAAATTTTCTTAGATTTTTTTAAAATGCTTCATAAATGAGAATTTTCAGAGCAATAATAGGCTTTAAGATAAGCTTTTAAGGCTATAACATTGGCAAGATTAAAATCAAACATTTTTTTAATTTGCTTAGAATTTTGAGATATTTCAAACTACATAATTATTTTTTTTTCATTTTGATGAAATTTTCAAAATTTATACAGTTTTTTTTTTAATTACGCAGATTTCATTAAAAAATTATATATATGATATCCAAATGATAAAAAAAACATTTCCAAAACTTCTGATATGTGTACATTAAAAAAAATAAAGTGACTTTCGAAATGATTACTTAGAGACTAAGAAAATGCCTGTTATTTGTATTTGCCAACTTATGCTTGAAATTCGAAAAATCATCGGAAAACCTAATTTTTAGGGAAAAACCGATTGGCGCGACCTCTAGACTCTCAAACATATTTTACCCCATAAGCTTTGAAACAAAGGTTGAGCAACTATGGAGTTAAAAAAAAAATTTTCTTTTCGCACATCCTTATATGAATACTAAAAACCATTGCATACTTTTGGTATTATAAAAACACATTTTTTTTTGCCTTCTTTTTTAAACTTTCCTTCTCATTAATTTTTGCCCAAAATCTTCGTGGCCAATTTATCAAACGTTAGCAATATAAAAATCATTCAATGACAGCTAATAAAATGTTTTCCCAAAGTGTTTGTGCTTTAGTATGCGCCTAAAATGCTGCTGTTGCTATACTAAATTTTCCAGCACTGGTAATTTATAGCTACTTGATACAATGCCACTCACAAACTTTATACGCACACACACACAAACACACACACGCACGTGCTCCATTGTTAGCTTAAAAAAAAAACTAAAGCTCAATAGCAGCCAGGATATGTTGTCTGTCTGTCTCGCAGTGCAGATTCTCCGTTCGTTTTGCGGATATGCAAATGTTGTTGACTTACTTGCGTGCTTGCTGGCTTAATTGTTGTTGTGCGTTAAATTTGCTATTGCCGTTCAAAGGACAATTGAGTAAAACAACAACTACAACACCAACAACAAGAACAACAACAGCAGCAACAATAACAACAATGTACTTTTGGTCACAAAGCGCGCAAGATATATTGCAGCAGCAGTCCGTATTATGCGAAATTTATTAACAATCTCTACAGCTATGAAGGCCTGCGTACAGGATATCCTGACTTCCTGTCTGTCTGTCTGTTGGTTTTCTGTGTGCTAACTTTGGGCTATTGTCAGTGTTGCTGTTGTTGTTGTTGTTGTTGTTCATACAAAAGTTATTTATTCAGCAAAATGGATTAATTTGCGGCCTGCGCTAAATACATTTAAAGTAACTTTATTAATTTATACATAAAATTGTATATGAAGATATTTATAATTTTTCAGTGCACTGTTTAGTTAATGGAATTCCTCCTTTAAATTTTTGTTTTTTTATAATAAAAACCAGAATTTATGCGCAATATTTTTTTGATCCTTTGTTGATTTATTTGATAAAAGTTGGAAAGAGTTTTTTAGTTTTTATCTTGAAAATATATACTACCCATAACATGCAAACGTTGAGTCAAACAAAACTTAAAATCTTATCATCACCACCACCACCATTCCCACTACCACCTGGAGATTTTAAACCCACCGCCTTGCATTGAGTATTTGAAGCACGCTCCGAGCTATCATATTTCCTGACTGTCAACATTTTGACGTTTTTTTTTTTTTTTTTTCTATTTTTCAACTTGTTGTTTTTGTTGCTGCTCTTCTAGTACAGAACTTCTCTTGAAACTTACGCGTTCACAGATGGCGCTAAATTCGAAAACTATGATGACGAAAATAAGACGACGACACTCATTATGTGAAACGTGAATTTGTGAGTAAAGTCAGGTATTGATTTCGGCAGGTAAAAAAATTTGATACCACATTTAATAAGAAGTAAGACTAGTAATTTAAGTGGAGGCTTCTGTATTCTGCTTTAATCAATACTGTTGAGTGCAATAAAACACGTTTAATCTGGATTTTAGTACTCTAACACAAGTTCTTGCTGCAGCAGACAGAACCCTTAAAGCTCTCACTACTGTAATATTTCGCTTCAACATTAAACTCACCTTGAATTTTTTTTGAACTGTTGCTTCATGCAGACTAGAGAGAGAGCCAATCACTTAACATCGTAATGAAGCGTTTACTTGTACTTAGCTTATTTGTCTCATGAAGCTTTTTCCATCGCCAGTACATGTGGCGCTGTTTGTGCTTTGTACTTTGTCTCTTTTTTAGCTGTGTGCATGTGATTTTAATGGCGAATGTCATACATAAAACATTTGTCGAACAACCTTTGGAAGTTTTGTTATTTTTTTTTTCTCTTATTCATTGTTTTGTTCATAGTATGCTATACTTAGGTTTCTCTTTGATTCGGTTGAAGGTAAGATTTTTTCTGTTTTCTGCTCAAAAGCTGCTTTTTGGTTGCTAGTTGTCGAAAGTGTTTTCGACTTTGAACCGTGAATAGAATTTGTCGATTGTGTGGAAATGTTTGGATGAGAGAAAAGCTCTATCAAACTTCAGTTTTTTTTTTTATGTAAACCGTGAAAATAACAACCAAATTTGTTTTATGTTTGATGTATGACATGCGACAATGTGAAATATCCAACATTCCACATTAAACATTTGCTTAAGAAACTTTGGAAGTTTTGCCATTGTTTTTTTCTTTTATACATTTTTTTTGTTCATGCTATGTTATGCTTAGATTGCTGTTTGATAAGGCTGAAGCTAAAAATTGTATTTTTTTTCTGCTCAAAAACTGTTTTTTTTGCTTGCTGTCGAAAGTGTTTTTTTGACTTTGGACCGTGAACATAATTTGTCGGTTGCCTCAAAGTATTTGGATGCGAGAGAAGCTCTCTCAAATTCGAGTTTTTTTCACTTGAAGACTAGAGCCTTGAAAACTATAACAAATTTTGTTTGATGTGTAACAAGCCTCAATGCTTCAATATATGCCTTATTTAGGACACATTTTTTTTTGTACACGTGAAAGCAACAACAAATTTTGTCGGTGTCGATAGTCGAGCATGCATCATTGCGATTTCATTCTCTTTTTTTGCTTTTGCACTCGCAATGTGCCATTAAATTTAACGTTTATTATTGAAGTTAGTTCGTCTCATTTAAACTTTGTCTTCAAGTCGGGTACTGTCGTTGTAGGATACTGATTATAATTAAGGATAACGATGTATACACGAAATGATTGCATTGTCATCATTTTGGCAACGTAGCTTATTGAGTGTGCATTGGTAAAGCTTTTTTATTTTTAATGAAAAATTTCAGTGATGATTTGAATTTACAGCTCAGCCATTCAATCTTATATAAATAAAAAAAAAAATCTCTGAATACGGTTTGACCACCTACGATTTAGTTTAAACGTTCAGCATTCAATCTGCTTACAAAATAAAACAAGTTGATTTATATAAAAAAGCTCAAGGTTATTTTTTTTTTTAATTTTTACGAACCTATCAAATTTGGTCAAAGTGGTGAACAAAGCGAAATTTTCATAAAATCATACATTCATCAACACTAGCTCGATTTTCATGTTTGAAGTATCTTTAGAAAGCTAAAAAAGAGTGCGTGAAAAAACAAAAAACAAAATAATAATTTTTAATGTTTTCAGTTTTCTTAATTTCAAGGTTAAATTTTGGAAGCCCTTTAATCACTCTCTAATTCTCTAATTAAAAAAATAGTAATTTTCAGAAAGTACGATTTACACCTTTCAAACAAATGAAAACCTTGAAGATGCTTTTTTAAGATGCACCCTTCTACCCACTAGACACTAGGCACCCTAACTTTTGTAGCGGCACTTACAGACGCACACACGGAATCGCTTAATCATCTCAGGTGATGATGATGTTCAAGAATATACAAATCTTTCTTGATCTGCCGCGCCTTCTTGTGGGCGTTACAAACGTTGCGAAAAATTATATACTCCTTACGCAGTACCCGTGTTCCTAGGATGCTCATTGGAATGAATATTTATATACAGATATTCTTTATTCAGAGATTCTTAAGTTTTATGATTCAGACTTCCTTTTTCGGCAAACAAAGCTTTAAATACAATTTGTGTGAAACATTTTTTTTTTTTAATTAGGTGCATAAACAACCCTGACAACTATCATTGCAATGATCACGTGAGCTTGAAATCTACAATCTGAGAAAATTTAAAAATTATAGTATAGTATAATAATAATAATAAATTCTTATTTACTTTAATACTCATCTGTATTAAATTGCAAACTCTAATAAGGAAAAAAAATTTAATGTCAATTTAGCATAAATGTGAAGTTAGCACTTAAACCAAAATCAATATGCAAATTAAATACGAACTGAGCATTAAGTTTGAATACAATTTTTTTTTTTTAAATTAAATATAATATTCGGCAAGTTTTAATATTTAATACAGTTTTAGTTTGTTCATATATGCAAGCCTATTTGCTAAACCTATGCTGTAGAACCTAAAATACTGTGAATATCTTTACAAAAATTTAATTGTATGCTCTTTAAAGACCATACTTTCGGAATATCATAAGACAATAAGATTTTTTGGAGAATTCTAGACCACCGGGTCCCCTTAAGTTAATTAATAACACTTGATATTGAGCTATCAGTCGAACTTACAGCTCCATCTGTTAGTTAATAGGTTCAACCAACCTATTACCTATTCGGATCAAATCATGATCCGGAAAAAATGCACCCTTTGTGAATAAATCTGTATTTCCCTTACAAAATATTTGTATGCCTAATTAGATGAGCTCGAAAAAGCTTATTTTTCATTTTATGCGTAAAACACTAACAACAAAAAAGCTCACCAAACATGTTTGCCATAACCGCGGCACAAGAAAAACAAAAAAAAATTTTCTCTAATTTATTTAAGCTGTAAGCTCAGTATGCTGTAGAAACGAAAACAAAATTCCCATAAGAAGTACATTAAGTTTTTTGCCAGCGAACAGGCAGCGGAATTTTTTTTTCGCTAGGTAGTACGCTGTTGAAGAAAAAAAATTTGTTCAGTGCAGCCAAGTTCACAACCATGTGTGGAGAGTAAAAATTTCAGAAATTCGCTGGCATTTTTATTCTCGTACATTAAATTGCCGCGGAATTTTGCGGAATTCAATAATAAAAAAAAGCGGTACGTATGTGTTAGTGTTGAATTTGTTATTAAACGAATTTATTTAGTTTATTAAGTGCTTTTTCTCCACACAAAAAATTGTGACCACCAAATTTTCGCGTGTAGAATTATATGCCCAAAAACTTTCCTTCCAATCGCATACTAAGCTTAGTCATACGGTAGTTGTCGGAATCTATTGTGAATAAAAAAATCTGGTGACTGTAGGCCATTTGTGTTTCGTTATAGACAAATTAAGCTAAGCACACTTCTGTGGACTTTGAGTGGTTCATGTCTATGTTATCTCGCTAACAATGGGGTACATTATTGAGGAGTTGTGCTTTCGTTTAAAAGTTGTGTCCTTGCTATATTTCGGTTCTGTACATGACTATAGCGAATGTCGGTTATTGCCTTGCTCACAAAAGCACTGCTAGCGCCACTTTTTCCTTTAAAGGCAAAGCACAAAGCTTTTGAGAAATTGGTTGCTATTGTGAATCAAATGTTATTGCTGTTATAATTTCGAAACTTTTCTGGTATTGATAAAGGTAAAACCAAAAACATAGAGAACCAAGACTTCCCAAATATAATTTTTATAGCTTTTCGTGAGAGAAGGTGACGAGCCAGCGAGGAGTGAAACCCACATGTTCCGCAGTCAGCGAGAAGTGAAGCAACTTTCGTTCCTCAGCAAAACTGACCATTGCTGCTGTAAAGAACACAAGTGAATTGTGGGACTATGTTATTTGTTTTTGTTTTGGCTATTTTTAGATTTTAATAGTATTTGTTTTTGTGCGGAATAGATAAAATTGGCAACAGCGCAGCCGAGCTTGGAATTGCAATTTTTGCAAAAATTTACATTTTTTCAAATGTTTGCCACTTGCATGAGCCGATCGCGTGGTCGTGGGTTCGAATCCCACGGATGACACACAATTTTTTTTTTTTTATTCTTTATTATTTTTTAGAGCTATTTATTTTTTATGAACCGAAATTCCATACAAAAAATTTGTGTTTCATTCAATTTTCGAAACATAGTTTTTTTATTAAACTTTTATACCGTATTTTTGGTACTTTGCACATCGATAGTACTTAAAAAATAAAAGTATTTGGATATATCTTTTTCTAATTTAAAAAAAAAAAAAAAAATACATTGCCATTCGGACATGTAGTAAACAACTATATCTTCAAAACTCTCAGCCCTTCAAAAAAAAAAAAAAAATTTTGAGGACATTTTTAGAGATCTTCAATTGATCGTTTTTGTGTTGTAGTTTTTTAACAACACTTTATGGAAAAATTCAAATTTTTTTGGCCACTAAAAATTTCATTCACATTTTTCAAGGCCAGCACCATTACTTTTTGGCGTTTTGAAAACTTTGTTATATTGAGACATTAAATTTAAATGCATTCTCAAAATTTCATCTTGGAGAAAAAATATTAAAATCTAAAAATAGCCAAACCAAAAACAAATAACATAGTCCCACAATTCACTTGTGTTCTTTACAGCAGCTACGGTCAGTTGTGCTGAGGAACGAAAGTTGCTTCACTTCTCGCTGACTGCGGAACATGTGGGTTTCACTCCTCGCTGGCTCGTCACCTTCTCTCACGAAAAGCTATAAAAATTATATTTGGGAAGTCTTGGTTCTCTATGTTTTTGGGTAAAACATTATAAGCCGGAAGTCATCAATCCTTAAAGTGCAGTTGCACGGATTTAAAAATTTGTTATATTAAGAAATAGTGAATAGTAATACGAACAAAATAATCCTGGTATGACGGGGTCTATCCTGACACCAGTATTTTTGGAGAATTGTTTTTTTATTATTAACAAACAGTAAAAATTTGGAATTATCGCGGAAACTAATTTTAACCAGCGCATTTTATTGTTATTGTTATTGTTTTCCATAATATTATGTGCTTTTAGAAAAAAATGGTATGACAGCTTCCATTGTGGCGAATGGCCAATATGTTTTTTTTTTTTTATACAGCTATGGACATATAAATGGCACATATTGCCATGAGTTCTTTCTTATGCTATTATATTGCAAATAGCATTAAGAAAAATTTTATTTTTTTTTTTTTCAAAGGTTTGTTATTAATATATATGATATATTGATAAAAACTCAAGTTATAATTTATTTTATAAAATAAAAAATATTATTAAGAAAAACACCTCCTGACTGAGCTGGACACATAAATGGCACAATCTCTAAATAAGAAAAAAATAGATGTAGTACTGCATTTGATACCATTTTTTTACTATGTAAAAACCTTTTAACATTAATATTTAGTGCTATGGCCTTTGTTTTTGATGACAGCCTCACACCTGCGACCCATACTTTCTACGAGTTTCTGGCATTTTGTTTTGGGTATAGCATACCAGGCTGCCTGTGCCGCCGCCCATAAATCGTCCATATTTTTATAGTTTTTTTTTGGAAATGACAACCTTAACATCGTTCCACAGATTTTCTATAGGATTTAAGTCAGGGCTCTGTGCTGGCCAATCCAAAACGTCGATCTTTTCCGAACAAAACCAATTTTTCACTAGTCTTGAGGAGTGTTTCGGGTCATTATCTTGCATAAATTTGCACTTAACTGGCATGGAACTGAAGGCATACGGTTCCATATGATTCTTCAAAATATCCAAGTACTGGAATTGATCCATTTTTCCATTAATTTTTACAAGGGGACCAACGCCATGCCAAGAAAAGGCACCCCAAACCATGATGCTGCCACCACCGTGTTTTACTGTCTTCTGGGTGAACCGAAGATTATACTCTTGGCCTTTAGGACGATGAACGAAGATTCTGCCATCCGGTCCAATCTTATTTATCTTCGTTTCATCACTCCATAAGACGTTTTCCAAAAATTTATGGGATCATTTTTATGGGTTCTGCAGAAAACTAATCGTTTTAAAATATTTTTTTTGGATAGGAGTGGTTTTTTTCTGGATAAGCGCCCAAACAAATTTGCCTCATTTAACCTCCTTCGGACACGCCTGCTAGATAATTCCAAGCCCAAGGTTTCATTGATTTCTGCTGTTATCTGCCGAGATGACTTGAATGGATCAGCTTTAACCATTTTCACAATAGCTGAATCTGTACGCATGTCAGTTTTTCGGGGCCTTTGCTTCCGAATTTTGCCACTACTCAATACCTCTGGATTTTCTTCAATTGACTTAATGGCATTGTATATTTTTTTCCGAGAAACTTTCAATAATTCAGCAATTTCCGAAACTTTTTCCCATCCTGATGCATTCTCCATATAATCCGAATTTCATCAATAGTGGTGTGTTTGCCTGATCCCATTTTAAATAATTTTTCACTCTGTTTGTTTTTTTTTTATGTATGCAAAATATCAACCGATTACACCGAAATCTACACAAGTTCTGTCCAACTAAAGTTTTTTGTGCCATTTAAGTACATGTCCACTTCTAATCAGCATTGTTTACAAAAAAATAATAACTCAGGTCAGGTAGGTACAGTAGCAGGTCGTACCGGGGCCTGTTGAGACTATTTTGGAAAACAACAATCAAAAGTTCTAAAACATGCATGATCAAAACATGTAAGTAGCTAACGACTTCGGGTTTTTCGCAATTAAGTGAACAATTCAGATGTGTGCCATTTATATGTCCATAGCTGTATATATAATTGCAAAATTATTTTCTCTGATTTCTCACATGATAAAATATTTATTAAATTGTTTTGTAATAAAATTCTAATTGTATGTTTATTTTCTTCTATTTTGAGGTATGTACAGCTTTTTCTAATTTTCTTCAGAATAAATTTATATTTTTGCCTTTAAATCTGAAAATGAAACCTTTTACGAATGGTACGTAGAGTATTAAATCTAAAAATATGATAACAAAACAAAACAAAAATTAGAATAGCATTTAGAAATTGACACGGAAGTAAGTACACTTAAGAGATTACAAAAATTTCGTCCTTTTATATTTTGAACTTTTTGAAGTCGGACAACTATATAAGCCTAAGTTTGAAGACTTATTTTCATAGAATAAAAACTAAATCTTGTTGAATGTAATAAAATATTATAGAAGATAGAATACTTGAGTGTAGTCAGATATGTTGACCGTTTATTCCTAGATTTCGTAAGTCCGAATTTTATTCCTCAGATATCTATTTTCGTTCAAGGATTTCTCAGGGAGTAAATTCCATGTGCGACTTATCTTCCGTTTGGGAGCCTTTGTTTCATTCTTATTTTATGTTTTTTTCTTGTATCTTCAAAACAATTTTATGTATTGTGTATTATATTTAATGTATTATGTATTTTGGATCCAGGTGTGGCAAGCGTTCTGAGACCATTACCATAACCATAATAACCATGACCATAACCATAATAACCATGACCATAACCATAATAACCATGACCATAAACAAAACCATTACCATGAACATAACCATGACTATAACCATAACCATAACCATAACCATAACCATGAACATAACCATGACTATAACCATAACCATAACCATAACCATAACCATAACCATAACCATAACCATAACCATAACCATAACCATAACCATAACCATAACCATAACCATAACCATAACCATAACCATAACCATAACCATAACCATAACCATAACCATAACCATAACCATAACCATAACCATAACCATAACCATAACCATAACCATAACCATAACCATAACCATAACCATAACCATAACCATAACCATAACCATAACCATAACCATAACCATAACCATAACCATAACCATAACCATAACCATAACCATAACCATAACCATAACCATAACCATAACCATAACCATAACCATAACCATAACCATAACCATAACCATAACCATAACCATAACCATAACCATAACCATAACCATAACCATAACCATAACCATAACCATAACCATAACCATAACCATAACCATAACCATAACCATAACCATAACCATAACCATAACCATAACCATAACCATAACCATAACCATAACCATAACCATAACCATAACCATAACCATAACCATAACCATAACCATAACCATAACCATAACCATAACCATAACCATAACCATAACCATAACCATAACCATAACCATAACCATAACCATAACCATAACCATAACCATAACCATAACCATAACCATAACCATAACCATAACCATAACCATAACCATAACCATAACCATAACCATAACCATAACCATAACCATAACCATAACCATAACCATAACCATAACCATAACCATAACCATAACCATAACCATAACCATAACCATAACCATAACCATAACCATAACCATAACCATAACCATAACCATAACCATAACCATAACCATAACCATAACCATAACCATAACCATAACCATAACCATAACCATAACCATAACCATAACCATAACCATAACCATAACCATAACCATAACCATAACCATAACCATAACCATAACCATAACCATAACCATAACCATAACCATAACCATAACCATAACCATAACCATAACCATAACCATAACCATAACCATAACCATAACCATAACCATAACCATAACCATAACCATAACCATAACCATAACCATAACCATAACCATAACCATAACCATAACCATAACCATAACCATAACCATAACCATAACCATAACCATAACCATAACCATAACCATAACCATAACCATAACCATAACCATAACCATAACCATAACCATAACCATAACCATAACCATAACCATAACCATAACCATAACCATAACCATAACCATAACCATAACCATAACCATAACCATAACCATAACCATAACCATAACCATAACCATAACCATAACCATAACCATAACCATAACCATAACCATAACCATAACCATAACCATAACCATAACCATAACCATAACCATAACCATAACCATAACCATAACCATAACCATAACCATAACCATAACCATAACCATAACCATAACCATAACCATAACCATAACCATAACCATAACCATAACCATAACCATAACCATAACCATAACCATAACCATAACCATAACCATAACCATAACCATAACCATAACCATAACCATAACCATAACCATAACCATAACCATAACCATAACCATAACCATAACCATAACCATAACCATAACCATAACCATAACCATAACCATAACCATAACCATAACCATAACCATAACCATAACCATAACCATAACCATAACCATAACCATAACCATAACCATAACCATAACCATAACCATAACCATAACCATAACCATAACCATAACCATAACCATAACCATAACCATAACCATAACCATAACCATAACCATAACCATAACCATAACCATAACCATAACCATAACCATAACCATAACCATAACCATAACCATAACCATAACCATAACCATAACCATAACCATAACCATAACCATAACCATAACCATAACCATAACCATAACCATAACCATAACCATAACCATTACCATTACCATTACCATTACCATTACCATTACCATTACCATTACCATTACCATTACCATTACCATTACCATTACCATTACCATTACCATTACCATTACCATTACCATTACCATTACCATTACCATTACCATTACCATTACCATTACCATTACCATTACCATTACCATTACCATTACCATTACCATTACCATTACCATTACCATTACCATTACCATTACCATTACCATTACCATTACCATTACCATTACCATTACCATAACCATTACCATTACCATTACCATAACCATAACCATAACCATAACCATAACCATAACCATAAACAACCAGTTCCTTTTATAGCAGGTAAAGTTTACATAGGAATGGCAATAAATTTTAATATAAAACATCTTCCGTATCCTTCTATCTACTCCCCATAACACAATTAAGTGCTCTTCTATAAAAAATAAAAATTTGAGCTTTATGATGATGAACACGCGC